>VDFB02041330.1:68221-156431 GCA_007258455.2 Sequoia sempervirens
TTTCCTTCTATTTATATACTGTGAATGTTGTTAATGGTTTAATTATTGTTGTTGATAGTTTGAGATCTTATTTGAAAATCAAATATTGTGGAACATTGATTCACCCCCCCTCTCAATGTTCTTAGTGTCCAACAATTGGTATCAGAGTTGGTTCCTCTTCTGAAGTTTAACACCTTGAGGTGGATCTTGAATTGCAATGGACACTGGTGGTCTTCAACAACAACTCATGGTGGCACTTGATGATCTTGATCAGTCTAAAGTAGAGGGCATGAAACTAAAAGTGAATCTTGTGGCTGCAGAAAATTCATTCAATCACTGAAGGATAAAATAAATGAGTCAAGGGAAAAGAGGAAGGAACTATGTGATTAGTTGAAGCAACAATAAAGAAAAGGTCCGGGGATGATGTCCATCTGAATCAAACCCTAAGAGAAATAACAGAAGAATGTGAAAAGCTTGCTAAGGATAATGTTGCTCTAAAACTTGAGATGGAATCTGTGGTGATGAAGTTAACCAAAGAGATTGAAGCAAGAAAGAAGAATGAGAAGAATTTGGCCCAGTCCTTGAAAGAAAAATATAAAGAATGTAGCAAAATTAATAGTGGATTTATTTAGCTGGAGATTGAACTGCAAAAATCCATAAATAATAATGAACAAGAGCTTGAGAGTCAGGTAGTTATTCTTGGAAATGAGCTTGCTACTGCAAATGAATTCAAGGAGAAGTTCAAGATAAGTTATGCTAGGCTTGATGAGATAACCAAAGGACAAAAGGATACAAATGATAAATGAGGTCTTGGCTATGACAAGGGTGAGTGCTCTGGATTTGAATAGAAGAACCTTGAAAAGAAAAACAAAGGCAGAAGACATCCGATAAGGCAACCCAATGCTCAGAAATTTAATGGATATTGCTTTGTTTGTAATAAATTTGGACATATGGCTTCTCCGTGTAGAAGAAAGGTAAACTTTAGCACTTCATTTTTTGGTTAGTGTTTTAAATGCAAGAAGTTTGGTCATAAGTCATTAGAATGTAGAAGTATGTATGTCAGTGCAAGTAACATTAAATGCTATACCTATAGAAGATTTGGACATATTGCTAATCAATGCAAATTAGGAGGAAATAAGTGGAATGGATGGTATACACAGAAAAATTTGGTATGCTACAATTGTAACAAACTTGGGCACATTGCAAGATTCTACAGAAATTGAAACATGAATAAATGAGGTCTGGTTTGTCAAGGAAGAAATTCACAGAAAGACAACAAATGAAAAGATTCAAAGGCATCTGTGGAAGAGATAAGAGATCAAATGGAGAAAATGTGGGTAAAGAAAAGTGAATTAGATGAAGGAAGCAAGGCTGTACCGAAAGCTCCATCTAGTAATTCTTCCAGCAATTGATTTCAGGCCAGTGGCCTAGGGGGAGTTTTTCATAAAAAATCTTTGTCCCCCTATGTATAGTTGGCACCGAATCACAGGATGTCGTCAGCTGTTGTGTTATTCACTATCAAATGTATTAACAATCATTTGTTGAATTTGGATGAAATGCTAAAGGTCCATAGTTAGACTCTTCGCTTGCTATCTGCTTTTACAGAGTAGCCAGAACTTCTAGGGAAACATATTTAATGCAATAGAAATTTAAGTGTGTGAAGTTATAAAAGGGAATTTGAAACTTTCATTTTTCACCGTGCATTGAAGGAGAATAGTTGGAGAGCTTTTCGAAAAAATTCAAAGGAGTGAGAAGTCAATTTAGCAGTGAATTCTCTAGGTATTTCTATTGCTTGTTAATCTCATACTTATTGGTGATCGGTGGAACCCTATTCAATATGAAAATGAAGCTAATGCAAGGATCAATAACATTGGATGAATATGGTGGCCAAAAAATTAGAGATGTAAGAAATTCATTGTCTTCCGCCGAATTGAATAAGCTTGAAGGAGCGAAACATAGAAATTTGGACATCTGGAATGAATTCCCTCATTTCATCAATACAGAGATAGTTCGGTTTATCCTGAACAAATTGGATGGTGATATCCTTACTATGGATAAATCCTGTCGAATTTCTAAGGATGTAATCAGAAATCTAATAGGTTTGTGCCAAGTTGGTGATGTTTCGAAAAAGAAATTGATTTGAAATGTTGAGGTCAAAGCCCTAACTATAATAGCAGGAGATCATAGGGCTCTGATGATCACAACAATTAAAGATCCGTTAACGAGTTATATTACACATGGAATTTCATATAAAATCTTCTTCAGAAATAGAGAAGGAACAACCTCGGCAGGTGCAGTGTATATTGCTCACAAAGAGATAAAATAAGGTGAAGACTTTGACCTATGTGGTTTGATGAAGGATCAATTTATAGAAAATGTATAATTGATGAAGGATATAGGCTACCCCTTCATTTTTGGTACCCTAGCTACATCCATCATGATGTGTTTCCTGAATTGTTTTCCTCTGAATGATAATGTGGTATGGAAAGAAAATATACCGGTTTGCAGGAAAATATTTGAGCATTTCAACTCTTTTGAAAATGGTGAACAAGTCTATGAAAATTTCTTTAGAAATATGTTAGAAAAGTTTGGCATAAGTGATATTCCTCTTCCGGTAAAAATAACTGAAGTTGGATCATCCTTCGGTAAGGTAGCGACAAGGCAGAAGAGAGAAAGAGAATTGGTTGGTGTCACTGCTCCGACACCCAAGTCAACAAAAGTTGAGGCAAAAGGAAAAGAACATATGGTTGTGGATATAGTGGATGAAGACTCTGAGGAATATACACCTAGAGATCAACCAAAACTAGGTGAACCAGAAGTGATAATAGCAGAAGATAGTGATGAAGAAGGTGCTTTGTTTAAAGCAAAGTTATTATAGATTATTCAGGATGAAGATGGAATGCAAAAGATAACTGATATATGGTTGAATGGACCATCCTATGAGTATGACATCGTTGAGGACACCCTAGGAAGATACTTTATTGATAACAACATTGAATTGGAAAGTATGCATAATGTACTTCCAGAAGAGTTGATTGAGTGTATCAAGGAGGCTATGGACTCTGTGCCTCTAGACATAAAAGAGGAGGAAATAATTTCCCATCTGAAGATGCAGTTTAGACTCTCTTGCTAAACTAAAGAAGAAAATGAATGTGCTAAGATAGTGCATTGACTCAGCCAATCAGATCTTCAATTACTGTCTTAGGTGGCCTCATGTGGTTGGCAAATACAAGGACAAATTGGAGGAAATTGAAAATGAGCTTGTCAAGATTGGACAGGACTACAATATTTTTTTGGACAAGGACGAAGAAGTTAAGAAGAAGATTCATGATCTGTAGGTTGACCATACAAAGGTCCACTCTACTAGAAATAATCTTATGGACACTTTCTGGAAAGTAAAAGATCATACTGAATGCAGGCTGGAAGAAATGATTGAAATTCTAAAGAAAGGAGAAAATTTGGATGATGCCATCACCATTCCTAAATCCCTTGTCCAAATTATCAATAGGACATTAGAGAATAACAACTTGATTATAGCTATTGGGATTGCAGTGGACTCCTAAAAGAAATCTCTTCCGAAAATGAAAGTTAAGTACAAAATAATCGTTTGATTGTGCAACAACTTTCAAAATTTTGATCAAAAGGGGAGATTAGTAAAATTTTGTTTTAACAAAATGAGAGAAGTGAAGTAAAACATTAAAGGGGAGAAAAAGTAGTGGAAGCTTTGTCATTGATGTCAAAGGGGGAGAGAATGCAGTGAAAAATTCCCTGACATCCTAAGGAGGAGCAGTAATTTTGGTTTTGATGGGTTTTTGAATTTTGACACTTAGTCATTTTTTGCTAAGTGTTGCCATCAATGCCAAAGGGGGAGATTGTTGGCATATGGCTTTGAGAGAATTTTTTTGGCCTCTTGTGTTTTCATTGATTGCAATTGAAGTTAGCAGTATGGTCCACAGTGTTGAAGTTGCTCCTACCGGCAAGAAGAGTAAGAAACTGTAATCTACCGGCAAGAATGTATGAAGAATAGGGCATCTGGTTGATAAGTTGATTTGAATACTTCATCGGATCACTGTTTTGTGGTGTGGATCCTCAAGGAATCTTGTTCAACATGTATGCTTTCCTACTGGTGAGTTTTGTGGGGTTGTATTAATCAGAGTACAAGTTAAGAGATTCGGTAGAATGGATTTATTGTTTACTCTCTCATTATGGCCGACCTGTCATGTATGGCGTGACGTGGATGTATGAGGAGTATGTGTTTAACTATTTCTTATGTTTGTAATTTTGGTTTGGGTCCCTACTATAGTCTAGCTAACTTGTGACGGTACACATCAATTATAATTAGTGATTTGAGCCAGCATGAGCAAGAATATTAAATTTTGTTTTGAAGCTGACATATAATAAAATTCCTATTAGTGGATATACAAAGGAGATTGAAAAATCATTTTGGGATGGATGGATGAAGAAAGAAGCACATGAGGATCAAGAAGAGTGAAAGTGTAAGAGCGAGAAAGTACAAAATAGTAATATTAGAAGATCTGTTTGAACAACAGAAGAGTTTTTGTATGTAGAGCAGAAGTGTGACTGGAAAAAAGATTCATAATCTAATTGTGTGCTTCATTGGAACTGAATCTAGGCATATGTAGATTCTATATTATCAATTCAACATTTTATTGTAATATCAAATATGTTTTGTAAGGCAGTGAGACTTCTCTTTTGAGCAGTGAGCTCTAGGCAGTGTGCCTGAATGCAAGTGCATTCCCTTTTATTATACTTTTAATAGAGTATACTTTGTGGATTAATATCCACCATGGTTTTTCCCCTAATAGGGTTTCCACGTAATTTTTTTGGTGTTATGGTGTTCTTTAATGTGTTTACATGTTTCCTTCTGTTTATATACTGTGAATGTTGTTAAGGGTTTAATTGTTGTTGTTGATAGTTTGAGATTTGATTTGAAAATCAAATATTGTGGAACATTGATTCACCCCCCCCCCTCTCAGTGTTCCTAGTGTCCAACAGAGAGAGGACATGGACGACATAAAAATATTAAATCACTGAGAGGAAAGTGGGTGGAAATAGATTAGACAACATTGATTAAGCACTAAATTTATTTTGATATTTTTTTGTGTGAGAAAAAATTACTAATGAACTTTTCATAAATGTTATGTGAGTAAGATTTATGGATAAATTGTGTGCAATTTTTTATATAACTATCATGGATTGTGAAAACCGAATGTTATTAATTTTCATAAATGTGTTTGATAGCATATCATGCCATTGGAAATTAGGGGGGATTCATGTCTTATAGTTGACTTAAGGAATTCCATAAGTCGATTGTCAGCATTTACAAGGTATGTGGTTATATGAAACGTTCATGTGTGAGAGACATAGAGATATTATATTGTATTTTAATTTAAGAATAAAGGTTTATACTAATTTACTATTATTATATTAGGTGGGTGACCTCCAAGGAGATCCATGAATCTCAAATGCCTAAACTTTGAAATGCTTCAGTAATATTATGTTGTACTTGGACAATTGAAAACCTGTTTGATTCTCCTAGCAAGCTTTTTTATTTTCCATTATAATTCTAGACCAAACAACATTTGCGCGGATGGCCTTTTACACCAATCTTAATTTGTATGAAGTTCATGAACCTATTTTCAAGTAGTAAATTCCTTTCATATACAAGAAATGTAAAGGCTTCATTTAAGAAAAGATAAGTAGTCTCTTTCTAAGGGTAATCCACATGCAAAAAGTAAAAAGCACATAAAAATATATATACAGTAGAAAATTAGATTGAATCAATTTTTGATAAAGAAAAAACAGGTTTTGAAGGGGCCTTGAAACCCTTTACAATGATGCCAAGCTGCAAGAGAAATTAAACCACTAAGCCTAGCAACCCAAAAAACCAAAAAGCTAACATAAGATGGAACATTAGCAACCGTCAACAAACCCAAAAGCAAAAAATATCAGCAAACCTACTGAAGCAAAAGAGGAAGCACCAGCTATAGAAAATTATCTAAAACATTAGCCGAGGCCATGTTCTCCTTGATGACCTCCTCATGGATACTGATAACATGCTTTAGCTCCTCAACAACAACAACAACCCTCTTTTTCATCTTGCTCCTCTTCCTAAGGCACGAACCCACCTGCATGTCCTTCTCCAACACAGGAGTAGAAGCTTCTACTTTCTACACCAAGTAAGAGCCACTAATCTCTTCAATCCTTTCCTCCATATTACCCAAGTCAAGCAGTTTTCTGGTCCAATTCAGTGCTTTCTCATTCAGAATAGAAAGACCCATAGTAGTGATCTTCAAAGAGTTATTGTTTATATTGACCACCATTTTCAAGTCCTTCGACATCTTTCCCATTTTATCCTCTAGACTTGCCACTTTGTCCTCTAACATTTTATTAACAATAACTTCCAAAGAGTAAATTATTTCCTTATGAGAAATCCCCGAACGATCAGCATCAGTCAGTAGCTTATCAAGCTTAATATGCATTGATTTCACTTTTCCTTTTATTTCACACTCCTTTTGGTTACCTCTTAGCATAGCAACACAAATAGCCTACCAATTTTTCATATGAATATTGAGCTCCTTAACCTCAGAAAATAACCACTTAACTAGGGAAAGTAGGTTTCTCGTCCCATCTTCGACCATTCTACAAAACATATTCATGTCAATTTCATCCCAGTTAACTAGAGGCTGACCCTTCTGCTCCAAGTCAACAGGGGCATTAAAACAATCCCTATTCTATTCATCCTCTTCTTTGGTTGGGGAATCCTTGAAATCCACAACATCCACCTTTATCCTCTCCTTATCTCGAAAATTCTCCAAATGAACTAATGCCTCCAGATGTCCCTTCTTCACTTCCTTCTGCACAAAAGAAAAATCCTGAGAACAATTAACCGCATCAATCTCCTGCATATCCACGGGGCCAGTCTCATTAGGGTTCACTTCCATCTTAGAGTTTCCCATATCAGCAGGGCCACTCAATTGACCACCTAAATTAATTGACACCTTGAGCCCTTGCACTGGGGAGCTCTCTAGCAGACCATCCTTACTAGTAATAGGGTTCCCCAATGAAGCATTCTGAACACAATCAAAATTTGAAGGATCCACATCACCCACATGATGACAACCCTTCAAACCCTCATCACCCATAGGATGACAATCCTTCAAACCCTCTTTTCCAAAAGATAACGTGTGATTCACATTTGAACTAGGGGAAACAGCCTCAATTTTCCTTTTGGTGGAAGCTTTAACTTTCTTTATGCCTTTGGTTTTCCCCTTTGAATATTTTCTAACAGAATTAGCCATAGTCTCTCACAACTCCACATCAGTCTCATCGCCCTTACCCCATTCTCTTGATTCATTATCCCTTTCCTCAAAAAATCCTTCATCAATAGACATATCCTCATATTCCAACTCTTCCTCCTTCGAACTACCGACCCATTCACCGACAAAGTCCCTTGTTTCATACCCATCATTTTTAACTTCTTTCTTACTAGGAGAACTTTTTAGGGGAGACCGAGATCAACTTTAGCTTGATATGAGAAAAAATCAAACACATAAGACCTTGATGAAGAACCACCTTCTTAGGTTTCTTTCTGTGGTCTTCAATACTCTTCTCCATAGAATGTAACAGGTAAAAAGGAAATGAGACCAAAACATTATGCCTAAAATGATATAAGAGCATAAAATGGTAAGTGTAAACCATAGAGAATCTACCTTCAAGGGTGAAGTAGTGCATAATGGCCAACACGAGGTCCCTCCAAAACAGCTTCAGGGACTTCCTAGCATAACCTCCACTTCCAATTTCCTTAACCTTCTTCTTCTCATCATGTTTAAAGAAATTCACAAAATCCTTCTTAGTTGCTCCCCTTTCTCTGAAAAAATTTCTCCCAACAATTGAAAGACCAGTTACCTCTGCAATAAAATCCTCTTCAATTCAAAACTCAACGCCCTGGTAATGCAAAGACCTCCCATTCCATCCTTTCACAAAGAAATCCATTACATCAGGGTCTGGGCCTTGAATTCTCTGCATAAATTGAGTAACCCCCCCAATTCCAAGTGTTCCCACATAGTAGCATTTTTCTGAAACTCTTCATAGGAACTTGGCTCAATTCTACAATGGTCACCATCCATAGTGATAGGCAACAAATAAAAACTCAAGAACACCTGGAAGAAATTAAAAAGTAAAATGAACTAGGAACTACTTAAAACAATACAAGAAACACCCACAATACATGTGGGCTTATCATTCCAAGTAACTATGCCAAAACTGCCAGTCCATCCTTCTATGCAAACCAAGGAAAGAATAATGAATCTAAAAGAGCAAAGGGTCAATGTGCAAAACCCAACTTAAAATCATAATGAAAAACCTTTCCCTGAGAACATCTTTCCTAGAAACAAGCCAGTTGGTCATCATTACAAATACACTTCAGATTAAGAGGTAGCGATTCAAAAGAATCCCACTCAGATCTCTCAACCACTCCCATGTTGGCAACCCCATTAGCCATCATGTTTGCTTCACAAAAAAAATGTGTGATTTTGATCTCCTCAAAAGAGTTAATAATAGATACCGAGTCATTAATGAAATTGGCAATTGACCATGAAGGAGGAAATTTCATCATGAGACAATTAATCACATTAAGAGAGTCCCCCTCTAGCCATTGTTTAGAAACACCTTGTTTCTTAGCCAAAACTAATCCATGATAAGCTGCTACAACCTCCACATAAAAAAACAATTGTACAGTAGAAAATAAGATTCAATTAGTTATGTCTTATTTCACTTGCACACTTATCTGAAAGACATAGGGTATTCACCATACATTTCCCTTGACAAAGCAAACATGTGCTTTCATTTATTTTTACTGTATATCTCATAAGTGAAATTGTTACATAATGATGCACTGAGAAAATAATATATACAAAAACATGCAAAGAAAATGTTTGAAATTTAACACGCAACCTACTGTGTTGTGCTGAAAGGAATCAAGATTAACTGGGACAAGAAATAAAAATAAAATTTTGATGATTGTACTTAAAAGTGAACATGATATGAAAAGTGTGGACAATGATGGTGCTGAAATTGAAAACCTTGATTCTGATGACATTACTATTTTATGTCATTGGAGATAAAGAGAACATACAATTTTATATACATAGAAAATGAAGATTTGAAACTAGTAAACTAAAAATGTAAACATTGTAAGATTTTTCCTTAAACAATAATTCACATACTCACTCACAAAAAAGGGTGAAGCATTTTTTATTCAAACTTTGTTTTCTTTAATAGACATAACAATAAAAGAATATTTACAAGTACAAGAATATATACACTATTTCATAGAAAATAAGGAATGTTTCATAAAATATATCTTTAGAATGTAGGAACTTCCTATGTCAGATATTTGGAAATTCCTACACACAAGTTCTGCTTTGGAGCGAAAACACCTAGAAGTGTTTCACACCGGCTCAAGGTACAATCATAAATTAATGCATGTTGTTGATTAATTTAGATGGACATTGGAGAAAATGTAGAGCCTGGGCGTTCAACTAGCAAAAGAAGGAGATATGTATGTGGATGTGGCCCTAAAAATATTAAAGAAACAATTCAAACGAGCGATTGTACAAAGACAAGAAGATTTATGATTTTATCTTAGAATGTACAAACTTTCTCTATCGGATATTAAAGATGTCAGGTTGGATCAGAAACTAGATAAGCAGATTTATGATTTTATCTTTACAATGTAGGAACTTCCTCTGTCAGATATTTGGAAATTCCTACACTCAGCTTCTGCTTTCGAGTGAAAACACCCGGAAGTGTTTCACATTGGCTCAAGGTACAATCCAACTTGGTTATGACACCGATAGCAATCCAATTTTTCCTAAACCGTCCATGCCAGAATTTTGCATCACAATCTATTCTTCCTGCACATAAAAATGCCACATATTAACCCCTTCTAAATAAAACTCAAAATACCATGAAACAATGAGTCCCCTATATTAGTAAGTAGGCAGTCTATAGGGCATAGTTTGATTTTAAACAAGGATGCTCATGAAAGGAATTTTCAAGTGACAGTGAGTGAGTTGTTTGAGATTGCAATTAATGGTGCAATATCCAGTCTTAAAAGGCAGTTAGCAAAGTAGTAAATGTGCAAGAAAATCAAATTGTACACAACAAACAATTCACAATGTTATCTTGCATAATGCCTTAATTTTGAAGACAAAAATCTCATTGTATCTTGATGAAAGTAGTGACCTTAATGGTCAATCACTGGAAACCATGATTTTAAAACATGCTATTGTGCTTATGGAGGAAAAATTTTAAGCAAGGCAATGAGTGGTGGTTTGGAACAATGGCATGTATGAAGGAGTTGTTTTATATGCATACTATGCAGTCTAGCTTAAGACAACGTTCTTAGAAGAGATTGAAGGTGGATTATGGAACTCATGGGTTACATGACAAAGATTAAATCAAAGACCAAGATCTATTTAATAGCCACTATCATGAAGATAATAAAGATCTCAAATGCAAAACCCTAGCAGCTAGAGTAATGAACACGGTACGAAAGAGGACAGTGTGCTAGGGTAGATTTAGGAGATCTCTACATTATCTAAACACAAGAAAGTACATCATTTATTTATTTTTTAAAATTAAAAGAAATTATTGTAAACCCTATATAGGACACATTAATACTTCAAAAGCATCTCATTTATTTTTTTAAATTAAAAGAAGTCATCCTAAACCCTATATACGATACATTAATACTTCAAAAGCATCTGAAGGAATTTGAGATTATGCAAACATAAGTCAATTAAATACTTGGATTACAAACAGTAGCATGAACATTGTAACCCTTGTTGATTAGAGTAGGAATGAAATAAACAACAATGAATCCTATGCCTCCTATCACACACATCTCCTTACCATTCTTTGTCATTCTTTACTGAAACACTTCTCCATTTTGGCAGGCTATGCCTGAAAATAAGGTTTCAACAAAGGTTTTAATGTATGTTTATTAAAATGAAAACTCCATTCTAGCAAGCTATGCTTGAAAATAAGGGTATGTGCAGGATCATGATGGGCCAAAAAGTGGCAATATGATGGGTATGTGTAGGGTGTCGACCTCCTACAATGATTCCATAACTAAGCCTTTACATCCATGATTCAGAGATTGGGAATCTAACCTAAATAACTACTTCAATAATTATGAAGGTGCATTTAAATTGTCAACCCAGGGACGTGAACTTGAAATGGGCCAGCACTGTATGTGCACTAGGGGCTCAAGTAGTCATTGCATTCTATAGCTAAGAAACACAATGCTAAAAGTAAATTGCTGAAAAAGAAATAAAGAAAATACTGAACATCAACCAACAACTATGTTGAACTAAAATGCATGATAGGAATAAAAGATCTGGGCAACAAATAGGGAACTACTCTATCTACTTTGGTTGTAGGAACAAACACAGAATGGACTTCCAATGGCTGCAAGAACAGTCGATGCTAGATTTTCAACTAAGTACTGAACAACAAGTAATACTTTAAACTAATGCTAAAATAATGAAACAAATTACTCACCAAGTGGCCCCCCTTGGATAAGTATCCTCTAAACTAACAAGAACTCAAATTCTTGAACTCAGAATTTTATTTCATTCACTGTAAATCGAAATTGGAATACAATATCAAAATTTGCAACCTCTTCCCCAGTTCTTACTAATCAACTGACTAAACAATCAACTTAATAACTAACTAGGAGGAAGGAGTATCCAATTATTATTTATGCTAACAACTAAACAAGGCAGCCAACTTCATGACTGAGAGGACGCCAATTAGGGAAAATAGAGAAAGTGGATTGATGGCAGTTACACATGCATGGAATCTAGTCAAACATTCAAGTTAGACATAGACTCAGCACAACAGTAACGCCTGTGCATGCTCAAACATTATAATTCCATTACAACAAGGTGGTTACACTTCGGTTGCATGGAGAATCTTCTACCGTCAGTCTTCTTTGACTTGGAGTGCTTCCTTTGCTGGCCGTCATGGTGCATGCCCAGCTAGCGGTGTCTTCCTCAACTTAGCACATTAAATCTACATGGCAAGGTCAGTATGCATAATAACTACAGATCTATAACCACCTTAAGAAATGTTCACTAACCACATGCAAAATCAATATAGATAGTTCACATTTTATGCCAAATATCATTAAAGTTTGCAGAGATCAAATGTCAAAGGTTTGAGGGAAACATTATTCCAATGTCAACAATTAAGCATTAAATTCCATGACATCTATGAGAAAATAAACTATAGATTCTCCCCAAAACTAGACCAAAAACTAGGCTCATCATAGGGTATGTGGTTGACGACTTTTTTTATACCCAAAATTGATGAAAGGAAAAGAGTTTTTAAATGAGATTCTCATCTTTCCACCAATATAAATTATGCTTTTCTTTGAATTTAATAAATAATTATTATTCATTTTCTATTTCAATTATGACTAAAGTCTTGATTGATAGGCTGATTAAAAAATATCTATAGCTTTCAAACGATATCACATTTTTTGAATCCGAAAAATGCGTCACATTCTATGCTTTGCATACTATAGGATTAAAAAAAATGAATTTCATGAAGTTTTGACCAAGTTAAGGTGGTCAGACATATGAGTTATTATATTTTTTAAAAGTTGTAATAAAAAATTCATAATTAATTATTTACTTGGAAAAAATTTACAAAAAAATATGCATCACATTGGGACATGAGTCGTGCACTTATATCTAAAATACTATAAAAAAAATATTATCATTTGATTGTGGTTAGGGTGGTCGGAGCGGACACATACTTCTTATTTTTTTGAAATTTAAGTACTATTGCATTGAAATTTCAAATTTTCACCAAATAGATTATTATTTTTTAAATAACCTAGTAGTTTAGAAACTAAATTCAAATTTCTATAGATTCTATTCATACATATTTTTGAAATAATATAGATAACTTATTCAAATTTTTACATCAAGTTGCCTAACTCTGATTTTTCTAAAAAAATTCGCCACTTAAGGGCCTATTTTTTCCATGATGATCCTGCACATACCCATAAGATTTTGATGAAATTTTTAGAGTATGTTTATTAGAGTTTTAGAGTATTTTGGCGGGCTATATTCAAATGGATTGTGACTGACATGATTTTTTGCATTTAGTGCTATAAATTATAATGATACCATGATTATCGTACTACCGCCGTCTCTTATTATACATGTTGCGGTATGGCAGTGTTCTTCCCTTCCCTTCTATTGTTTACTACACTACCGCCTTGCTCAAGGCTTCTTTCTATGGGGTTGCAGTGTATACCGCTCTACTGCATACTGCATATGTTGCTCACCTTCCCAGTGGTATAACGGTGTATTCTTTTGATCATTACTTGAAGAGTGTCGATGAGACAATCTTATTTTTCTTATCGATACCTCATTGTCTCATCGACATTATATCTTATGTTCCTTTGATATTGGTTGCTAGTGTCGATGAGACAAGTTAATATCTCTTGCCGATATGCCATTGTATCATCATTATTTTCCTTTGGCGGTATTTCTTTATATATCAGTGTAACTCTACCATGTCGGGAAAACTCATGATTATTGCTACAGTATGGCAGTGTTTTTCCCTTCCTTTTTACTGTTTACCACACTACCGCCTTTCTCAAGGCTTCTTGCTATGGGGTTGTGGTGTATACCACTCTACCACATATGTTGCTCACCTTCCCGGTGGTATAGCGGTGTATGCTTTTGATCATTACTTGAGGAGTGTTAATGAGACAATCTTATTTTTCTTACTGATATCTCAATGTCTCATTGACATTACTTCGTTATATCCAAGAGTTGTGTTTCATCGAGCACTTGTAGATATTCCTTGTCGATGTGACATAAGTGATTCTCTCCTCGATATGCCCGTATCTTGTTGACATTTCACTATTTTACATTGTTGATGAGACATATAAATAAGTCTCTTTGACATAGGGGTGTCTAAACCAACTCTAAACACGAAGCTAAACTTGGAGCCAAATACGACACTAACGGTGGTGCCACACCTGAAGCCTATATCAACACTAAAGGTAGTGCTAATGTCGGCACAAAGTAGCACCAAAATTAGTGTCGACTTGTCCTGATTAGCGTAAATAAACACCAAAAATAGTGCCATCCCAATAAATAGCGTCGACGTTTTAAAAAAAAAGGCAAAAAATACATTAAAACAGTGGGTGGAAGCAAAAAATGGAGCAAATCATAGGGATTTGTTGTAGTGGGTGTAGAGTTATTCTATACCAACTCTTATAGAGATTTCCAATGGGAATGATATTTTAAATCACATTGTGGCATCTAATTTACCAAATTATTTACCTGAAGCTTTGCCAAACAATGTTAACTCATTAGCATATTCATGTGTTTCAAAAATGCTTGGGAAAACTCATCAAATGCTTGATAAACATTTATTTGAGGCTGGAAAAACCTCCCATAGGGTTGTGCAAGCCTATGGAGAGGTTGCACAAGCCTCCCATAAGGTTTTGCACGCCATTGGAGAGGATGCACAAGCCTCCCATAAGGTTGTGCATGCCTTTGGAGAGGCTACATCCTCCCATAAGGTTGTGTAGGCCTTTGGAGAGGCTACACTAGCCTTAGGATAGGCCATGCAGACCTCCCAGAGGTTATAAGAACATTAAAAAATACAAAATAATCAATTAATATCCCTATTCAAACAAAAATAAATGCTACAAAAAATTCAAACAAGGAATGTGAAGCTTTTATTAGCAGAGATACAGGGAATGTGTATAGGGAAAGTAGAGAATTTAATAGTGGAAATTTGAATGTCTCTGAGAATAGTGAAGATACAAATTCTAATGAAAATTTTCCACAATTGAGGAGATCAAACAAACAACATAGACCTCCATCCAAATTGGATGATTTTATCCATTAGTTACTCATTTCATATCAATATGAACCATTGAATTTCAAAGAGGCATGTAATGTTTGTGATAAAAATTTGTGGATGGATGCTATGAGAGATGAAATGTCTTTAATAATAAAAAATAACACTTGGGATTTGGTACCTCTTCCATCAAATCAAAAAGCATTAAAAAATAGATGGGTTTACAAGTTGAAAGAAGAGGATCATGGTGGCAAGAAATGGTTGAAGGCCAAATTAGTGGTCAAAGGAGATGAACATGAAAAAGGTGTTGATTTTAATTAAATATTTGAACTATCATGAAAATGACTACCATCCAAGTAGTTTTAGGTTTAGCAGTTGTCTATGATCTTGATTTGGGGAAACTTGATGTTAAAACTGCATTCGTTCATGGATATTTAGATGAAGAATTATATATGCAACAACTTGAAGGTTTTGAAAAGAAAGGGTATGAAAATTTAGTCTACAAATTGAAGAGAAATTTATATGCATTGAAGCAAGCCCTGTGAAAATGGTACCTCAAGTTTGATTCCTTCATGGCTAAAAAAAACTTCACCAGGTGTGAATTTGATCTGTGTGTTTACTGCATATTTTTAGACAATGGTGATTTTGTATTGTTGTTGTTATATTTTTATGATATATTGGTGACTGACACTAGTATGAGTGTTGTTACAAATTTGAAACAAAAATTGGCTAACAAATTTTCTATGAAGGATTTGGGATCTGTGAAAAATCCTTGGCATGAAAATAATCAAGGATAGGAAGAAAAAAGAAATCAAATTGTCACAATAAAAGTATATTGATAAGGTCCTTGACATATTTAATATGAGAGGTGTTAAGGCTATAATCATACCCCTTGCTGATCACTTTCAATTTTCATCTGAAATATGTCCCAAGACACAAGAATAAAAATAATATATATGAAACATGTGCCTTATTCATATGTATTTAGGAGCCTTATGTATGTGATGGTTTTTTCTCATTCGAACATTGCTCATGCAGTGGGAGTAGTTAGCAGGTACACGAGTAATGAAAGTAAGACTCAATGTCAAGCAGTTTAGTTGATTATGAGATATCTTAGAGGCACTTCACATTATGTTTTGAGATTTAAAGGTAAGGATGCTCAATTGCAAGGACATTTTGCTTTTGACATGGCTAGTAACTTGGAAAAAAGGTGTTCTACCACTGGATATGTGTTTACTATTGCAGGGGCAGCGATCATTTGGATTTCTAGATTACA
Source organism: Sequoia sempervirens (assembly GCA_007258455.2). NCBI lineage: Eukaryota > Viridiplantae > Streptophyta > Pinopsida > Cupressales > Cupressaceae > Sequoia > Sequoia sempervirens. The sequence goes on from VDFB02041330.1 coordinate 84,399, forward strand.
AAAAGTAGTTTCTCTCTCCACTACTGAAGCAAAATATACTACAATGACTAAAGGAGCTAAAGAAATGTTACAGTTGCAACAATTATTGAGAGAGTTGGGTTCAAAATAGCAAGTTCTCTCTTTGTTTAGTGATAGTAATAGTGCTATTCATTTTTCAAATAATTTGGCCTTTCATAACCACACTAAGCATATTGAGCTTTGATATCATTTCATTCATAGTTTCATTGAAGATGGAAAACTCAAGTTGGAGAAGATTCATATAGATTTTCCATCACTTCCTTTTTTTTTCCTCTTCCCATGACTCCTCGCTTGTCCGAAGAGTTGTAGATATTTCATTTGTTTTTCCTTTTGGGTTGACAAAAAAACATTGTACCGAAGTTGTTGTTAATCAATAAAATAGAGTGACATGCTTTCCTTGGTGGATGTAGCCATTTTAATGGTGAACCACATTAAATAACCATGTCAATTATTTTTCTTTATTTGTGCAATTGTTATTGTTGGTATGTGGCGACTGATCATGCTATACTGTATAGCCCATGGTATATTGTACATCCCGGCCCCCTGACCTTGCGGGGGTTCGGGGGCGACAGCCCCCGAGAAAATTTTTCTTCCTACTTTTTCGCGTGATCACCAAAAAAGGGAAAAATCAATGAAAAAAGAAAAATCTGATTTTGTAGAACCAAAAATCTGGAAGCTTCTAAGCTTGTTAAAAAGGGGTTCGGATGGGTATTACTGTATGATGAAAAATGTGATTATTCGCAAGATTGTAATAGGGTTTTTCACTGGATAATAAAAGTATTGGATGGCTGCGGTTTGGTGGATGTAGCCCAGATTGGGTGAACCACGTTAAATTCTTTGTGTTATGATTTATTCTGTGCATTTTTTAGTTTCTCTATTTATTAATTAAAATCTGCATTTAATTGTTAGATCTGCCATCTCTAACCCTAACAAGTGGTATCATAGCAGGTTGTGTTTCGATTATCGTCTGTAGGAAAGATCTCACGGTTGAGTGGGAGCAATGGCAGATGAGGGTAAGAATGTTGAGAAGTTTAATGGGTAGAACTATCAGTTATGGAAGGTGCAGATGGAGGACTATCTCTATCAGAAGGATTTATGGCGGCCATTAGAAGGGAAAACCAAGAAACCTGCAGCAATGTCAGATGAGGACTGGGAGATCTTGGATAGAAAGGCTCTTGCATTTGTCGTTTGTGTCTAACAAGCGCGGCGTTCATGGCACATTAAAGCAAAGACAACTCAAGATTGAGGAAAACCACTGGAAAGTTATATGAAATCCTTCTTTGAATAAGGTATTTCTTAGAAGCATTTATATTAAAGAAAATGGTAGAAGGTGGAATTATTCTGATCATTTTAAAATGAGTTTAATCTGGTCACTAGTCAATTAACCGTAAAGTAAACTTTGATGAAGAAGTTGGGGCTCTGATTCCTGTGTTCTTTGTCCAGAAAATTTTGGAATAGCTTAGTAATGGTGCTCGCAATTACAGTTTTGAATACATTGAAGTTTGATGATGTTGTTGGTGTTATTTTGAGCGAAATTAGGGAAAAGCCAGGTGGAACATCACATCAATTGTGTTTTGAATCTGCAAGTAGGAGAACAAAGGAGAGAGGAAACAATTGAGGAAATCGATGGGAATCAAAGAATTAAATCAAAAGGACAAAAGAAATCTAGAACAAGAGGGATTGCTGAGTCTGTGGCTGGGTCATCTAAAGAAAGATTGCTAGTCTCGAGGAAAAATAAAAGAAAGGAGACAGAAAGGAAGGAAGTAAAGATGGTCAATCTTGAGGATGCTTTGATTCTTTCCCTTGATAATGCTGATGATTCTTGGGTGTTAGATTCAGGGGCTTCATTTCATGCTACCCCCCATAGAAGTTATTTTCTTGATTATGTCCAAGGGGATTTTGGGCTAGTTTATTTAGGAGATAATGAACCCTGTCAGATTGTTGGAAAGGGAAGAATCAAGATTAAGTTGCAAAGTAGGAATCATTGGCTACTACGTGAGGTAAGACATGTTCCAAAGTTAAGCAGAAATTTAATTTCGGGTCCAACTAGATGAAGAAGGTTGTTGTTTATTTACATTTAGTGATAAAAATTGAAAGTTACAAAGGGTGCCTTAGTGGTAGCAAAAGGTGTGAAAGTAGGCACCTTATATCTTTATACAGGTCATCTGTTCCTTCTACTTTAATTATTCTGAAAAAGATCAATGTTAGGAACGGTTGCTCTGATTCGGTTGGTAGAAGATCATACAGTTGCTGTGGATTCTGAATCAGCACTATGGCATAATAGACTTGGGCATATGAGTGCAAAAGGTATGAAAGTACTTCATTCAAATAATATTTTACTAGGTCTAAAATGTGTTAATATGGATTTTGTTATTGCTATTTTGTTTTATGTTTTTTCTATTGTTATTTTTGCATAGTTAACTCAACAACATCATCATAATCCCAATGTCACCTATAGAATATCCCTTCAACTTACAATCCTGACATGGCTTTAATTTTGGTTTTTACTCCATAAGGTGTGTAAGTTAAATTTATAAAGGATGTATTTATCTTTTTTATTTCATTTTTCATTCATTGTACTTTTGCATATTTATTACATGCTATAAAATCTCCAAAATGATTTACAAAACATCCCTTTAATTTATTTCATTTTTCATTCACTATGCTTTGCATATTAATTGTATGTCATCAAACCCTCGACATGGCCTACAAAACATCCCTTCAATTAATAAATATCAACAAATATCAATTTCCCACCCATGCAAAATAATTAATGTTTTCAGATGACAAGAAGTTTAGAGTAAAAAATCTACTAGAAAAATGCAAGCTCCAAACTACTAGAATCTTGAATAATTCAATAGTTTTACATTGTAGGTATGTTGTTACACAACTATCTTTTTCATAGTTTTATGTTGATTAATTAGTCTATTTTCTTGCTATATATATATATATATCTTGAAAAATTTGTTTTGCAACTAGATAGTCTATACTAGGTTCATGATACTATTGATATTTTACCATTCATTAGATAAACCAATTCCTAGCAATTTCATGTAATCCTTGAGTCATTAAAACCTTCATTCTAAGAGCCAAAGGAATACCTCTAAATCATGCTTTAAACATAGATACATGTAATAAGTGTGAACATAATAGAGTGCTAATGATGTATTAAATGTTGAAACTATGTATTTAATAATAACCTCATACTTAACTAAGTTCTTATATTTAAAGCATGACTTAGAAGGAGTGCAACAATAACCGAATGAATAGTTTTATAAATAATATTTAATCCACTAAAAGTTTATATGTAAAAATTATAAATGCCTTATGGAGTAAAAAATAGTTTTGTATGGAATGTTGTGGTTGTGATGATGTGTAATAAATATAAAAAATCCCCAAAAAAATTGAACCGTAGATTTATGGCTCCTAGGACTTCTCTAGCTCTTCTAGGGTTTCTCACCTAAAAGGAGAGAGGTAGGGCCAAAAATGCTATAGGGTTCATTCAAATTATGTTATGTGTGATTTTATCTAAGCTAAATGAAGTGAAATAAATGCAAGTAAGTGATTTAAATGAATGAATTTGAATGCAAAACTAAGATTTAAACTATGCTGGAAAACACACTATGATATGCAAACAATGAACTAAATGATGAAAGAATGCAAAACAAAAAGAAATGGGATAAAACAAAGTGCACATAGGCAAGATTTGAGGAATATGGAATGTTGTGAATTTTGTCTAAAGTTACTAAAAATCCACAGTGGGACTCATTCACCCAAGGTGGGGAATTAGTTTTGCTACTAATGAAAAAGTGTCAGAAACAAGTTTTTGACTGTCGAGATCTAGAATCTGAAAAAATTCAGATTTTCAGTCTTAAGGTGGGACTCATTTGCCACTAGTGGTGAATCAGTCCTCTCCCAAAATTCTGAGAAATTAGGAGACAAATTTGCAACACCAGATCTAGAAATTTTTGCTTTTCAGGTTGTCGAAGTCAATTATGTAGGAAACAGACAAAAGTTCTTCTCCAAGCTTGAAATAGAGTTGATTTGACTTGAAGCACCTAGTTGACTTGTAGACCAATATTCAATACCTAAATGCTTGTTAAATCTATACACAAAAGTATGCAAACACACATGCAAGAGGGGAAAAATGGTTGAGGGTTAGCAAATAGGGGTTTGCCTTGGTCAAACCCCACTTTTGGTAATCAAACCCTTAATGACACAATGAAATGAAAGAGAATGATAAAATAATAACATGTAATTGCTATCAACTTACCAAACCCTTGATGATGCAAATTTGAAGTAGTGTCTATGGATGCTCCAAAGTGCTTGAATATTGTTTGATGAGATGTTGTAAGATGCTTGAATGCTTGAGATTGCTTGAATATGATGTGTGAATGTTAGAGGATGAATGCTTGAATAAATGGGGAGATGAATGAGAGATGTAAAATGAGGTGAAAATCACTTATTTATACAATCTTATGCCTTAGTTACCCATTCATACCTCATCACAGGTCGACATAAAGTGTTTTTGAATAAAAACATGAAAGGAAATTTGAATTTTTTTGAATTTGGAGCCAAGCGGGACTCATTTTCCACCCATAACAAATGGGTCCCACCTAGGACCTGAAAATGGGTGTCCGGAATTAAGTCATATTTAATGTTATTTTCCAGGTTTACATTCAAAAATGTACTTAATTAAGGCATATAAGGGAATAAAGGGACCAAATAAAGCAATAAGAAAGGGATAAATAGTGAAAGTATGCCTAGAGAAGCATGAAATCTTGTTACAAGGCTTTACAACTCTTTAAAATAGGACTTGATTAGTGATGAAAAGGTGATTTTTAGGTGAATTGTAATTAATAGAGTCTAGAAGAGTGTAGAAATGTTTTACAACACTTCACAACACCTTCACAAGATGCCATTATTTGAATTTTAGTACCTAAATATGCATGTTCAAGCCATGTTACAACATAAAATCAGAGAAAAATAGATCAAACATCATGAAACAAGACCTAAAAGGCCATGAAAATGACAAGGGTATATTTTTCTATAGCCCAAAAACAAATAGCTCAATGGCCTAGTTCCATAAATATTATAAGTGCAAAACAAACTACCTTTTCAAAACTTACAAATTCCTTATGAAGTAAAAACCAATTATGTGGGTCATGTTCGAGTTGTGATTGCATGGAGCAATTTTTCTCTAAGATTTTTTCTTTTGATTTCGGCCCTTGCAATCTTCCTTTTTCGACTCTTCTTTTTCACATTTTGATGACACCATGCCCTGAAGGCTAAGGCTACTCCCACAAAAAGGTGCACAATGTACCACGTAGTGGCTTCGTGACTTTTTCCATATCACTTTCCTTTTGGGCTCAAAATAGGACACATGGTTGCATGGCAAGGATTTTTTGCAAGCTGCTCTCATGGACTCAAAAATTGCCCGCTAACGCACCATGCCACTCACATTTTTTAGGCGGTTTGTTTCATTCACAAGTGTATCATTTCTTTGGTAGAGTTTGTCAGGAAATGCAACAGGTCTTTTTTTTTTGGTAATGGTCTTTTAGGGTAGCGTCATTAGTCTTCACATCAAATAGAATCTTATTTTTACTAGGTTGTAAGGATTCTTCTCTAACAAGCATATCTTCACAAAGTTTTTGCAACATCCATAACCATTAATGATGTAGCTCAACTTTGATTGGAAAATATTGTCGTGATTGAATCATATCTTTGATCGAATTGTAGATTATCAGACGAGGACACCTTTTGGGAGTTCATCTCTATTGGCTGCAGTATTGGCTCATCTCTCTAACTCTATAAAATGGGGTTGCAGTGGCTTGTTATTAGGATGATCATTAGGACATAATTTTTTTATCTGTTAGAGGATTAGAGTAGGGGAGGAATACGAATAATGTCATAGAGATTTTTTTCACTCTTTGGCATGTTAAATTATCAAGACTATTAATTTGATTGGCATCCAACCTTTGCTTTTATGTGATTTATTGCAAGAAAAAATAATAGCAGGGAGAAATCTTTGAAATTTTGCATTTATGGCCTTTGTCATGAATTTCCTTTTTCTATTCTATGTATGCTAAATGCTTTGTGTCAAGTCATATTGATATAGTCTCGATAATTGCTTTATATGTCATTAGCTTTTATGTTTGATGCTATCTTTTAGAAATTGAATAATTTTCATTGTACTCTTTCAATTCATGTAAAGATTACGCTAACCTTCATATTATGCTATAAGAGAAAAAAGGGTTGTGTAAGCATCCAAAATATTTTTGTTAGTACTAGGTTTCTTATTTCTATCGGACCTTAACACCTGCTTCCCACAGGGAGATTTGAATGACTACTCTATACTCCTTCAAGCCTTAGTTGTTCATTCTCTTTCCAACAATGAACGGTTTGTGGCATTTTGTGTCCATTTTATCAGGAGTAAGAAGCTACTAGGCTTTGAAATGTTGTAAAACCTTTGGTGCATCACCACCTTTTGTTTTCTCTACATTTGCCTTCCCTTTTTCTCCAAAATACAAAGAAGAGCCATCTTTTATAAAAATATCGAAGGTCATTCAGTGAGGTGAAAGTTGGTTCCCCACTCGCTGAATTTCCCATTAGGTTATTTGAGATAAGTACAAGCTTTCATTATCAATAGTTCTTCTCGCACACATGATGGGACCATCAAGTTTTCACAATGTCTAATAGTCAGCCTTGTAGAGGCATTTTCTAAATCAAACTAGCAAGATAACATGGTAATCTCATTCCCAAAGTACAAAATTGAGTAACCTCTAGAGGAATTTCTAGTATTCTCAGTTACTCGCTTCATCCCCTAGAAGACGAATCATAAGTTTCGTACCAGCCGTCAAAAGAAATAGGGTAAGAAGTGCTAGCTCAAATTCTAGAGCCTTATCTACTCCTCCAGGTGGTCAAACCTTTCAAATCTAAATCCCTATGTATCTCATCCATAAGAGTCTATTTCCAATGGCTAACCTAGGTGTTCTCGTTCCTAGAAATTTCATAACCTAGGAAAGTGGTAGTCTGCTAGTTCCACCTACACCTCTAGGTGTGTGGCCTACCATACCTTCCAATTCCCTCAAGGAAATCCCAAAGTTCACTAGGGAGGATTTAAAAACTCCTTTTGAGAATCTCCAAGACATAGTGAGGTATGCAAGGTCCATAACATCATGGAGAAAAATGTGGCCCTCAAATTGTTAGTTGTATCTTTCAAAGGGAAGGCTCAAGACTGATATATATCCCTAGACTCAAATTCCATCTACTCTTGGGATGAACTGGGAGAAAAAATATTTCATTGCTTCTCAGAGAAGGGAGATCATTCGTCCTTGTTACAAAATCACATCACAAGCAAGAGAGCCCTGCAAGATGCCATGATCGAATTCAACACTAGGTTCCATAAGATATGGCAAAGGTTCCTATTATAGCCAGGCCCCTAGCGACTATGGCATTCATGTTCTATTTAAAGGATTTCAATTAAGATATCAGGGTCATGGTACAATCACTGGGAGGTGATACTTTTCCTGACACGTATGATCTAGCATTGCAAGTAGAGAACAATGTGATAGACGTAGGGAAGCTTCCACCTCGACTGCCAATGCCCATGTTTGAATAAATCTATGGCAGAAGCTAGGAGGAGGTAACTTCTAGCAGTTATACTCTGCTCCACAACACATTGTTTGCACCACCACCCACAATGTATGTGTACCCAAATTCCCAACCAAACACATTGGGCTCCTCTTCGTCGGTAGAAGATGTCAATGACATGAAGAATCTCATGATAACTTTAACAAATGAGCTAGTTATTATTTGGCGTTAGCAAGTGACACCTCCAAATCCCCCTATAAAAAATTATCAAGGGGGAGGCCACCTTACTAGCATAACACATACCAAGGAGCTCTAAGAGGAGGTAATCAACAATAGGCATCTACAACACAAATAGTCTTGGTCACCACACCAATCTAGACCGTTAAGAATAGCCCAAAAAAAGACTTGGTCCTAAGTCAGAATAATCTGGTAGAAGATGAGAACATGTAGTGCTTCCCATGCAATGATAATCACATGCCCCAAAATTTTCCAAGAGGAAATCTTCAACAAAGGGTAGCAAAAAAAAGAACCTAGGGAATATTTTCAAATACATAAGACTATCAGTCTCCTAGAATGGAGAATTCCCAATTCAGTACATGGACACAAGGTATGTCTTTGAAACAAGAATTGGACATCTCCCCTAACCAAGTTCTTTTCTACTGGATGGAGGAGGAAGATTCAGTATTCAAAAATGACATTCTAACAACCAGCGCCCCATAGGTACAATTAGATTACAATACTAGATCAAAGAGAAGACTTACCGGGGAATATGTGCAACAAATTCCCTAGTGGCCACAACCACAACGACCATAGCCATAGGTATAGCAAGCTTTGCAAATGCAATCAACTCAATAGTTGCAAGCTCAACCATTTTTTTTGAAAGATGTGGATAAAATCCTGAACCCACCAACAACTAATCACCCTTTCCCTGAGGCCAAGGAAGCATCCCCATTTAAACTAGAGGCCCCGCTGACCAGAATGCTCAATGTGGCAGAGAATTTGAAGAAGGATTCCGCTAATGTATCCTTGTGAGAAATCTTGTCAATACCAGAGTAGAAAACCTTGTTGAAGGAGACGTTAAAAAATGAATAGTAAGTTCTATAGGTAGATACAATTCGACCACGATGGAATCAAGATAAAGGAAAAGACCTGCATGAGACCCTTAATCCTTAGGAGCTACATCATACATGAATACAATAGACAAAGTAAGTATAAAAGAGGTAAGTAAGCCAAAGCCAAGTCCTTTCTTCTTAATTCCCAAGAAGGTGGCTGACACTCTAAGTTTGAAGTATGAACCTCTCAACAAGGGGATTATGCAACTAGATAGGAAGAAGCTCCCAACCATCGGTCACATTAAGGATCTCTCTTTGACCTTATTTTCCTGTCGAAGCCAAACCATCATGTAGGAAGTAGTCATAATTGATATTCCTCCCATCTTTGAAATGTAGCTATCAAGGGATTTTATGACAAAACTAGGTGGATACTTGGCATTTTCTAGTCTCACTTAATACTATGAACCAAGAACAGAGTAAAGATGAAGATCCTTTCAGAGCCCCTCCACCCCAAACACATTGCAGAAGATCTGATTTTGAGTTTTGAAGCAGCACATACCTCCTTTTTCCAAAAAAAATATGTATTACATGGAAATTTTGGAAGAAGAGGAGGCCACGAGTAATTGGACCCATGAAGAGGAGGTCTTGCTCAATTAATTCGTTGATTCTAACCCCTTTGAGAATTTCCATGCTACCGAGTTAGACACCTATGTGATCTTTGATGAGGACTAAGCCCTCTCAAAGTTGGTCAAAGAGTAAGATAAACCTAGCGGATTGGGAAAAAATAGTTTATGGACACTACACTTTCATGGTGGCAAGTGTAAGGCTAGTTATGGAGTCAACATCCAACTTGTATGCCCAATCGGGTCTAAGAACCTAAGATCTTTTTACTTCTAGTTCTCGTGCTCAAATGGTGATGTAGAATATGATGCATTGGTTTATGATTTGACTCTGGTAGAACGGATGGGTGTAAAAATAATACAAGTATTTGGAGATTTGGAGCTAGTTGTAAGCTAGATCTGGGGATAAGAAGCCACCAAAAATATAAGGATGAGGTCCTATCGGCACAGGATATGGGACTTAATTGAAGGGTTCAAAGATTTTAACATCCAGGTTATCCCACGATCTCAAAACTCCACCGCAGACTAGATAGATTTTGTTGGCTCACAATTTGAGCCAACTCTCGGATTAGCTAAAATCCAACATGTGGTGGATATGATTGTCTGACCATCTATCCCAAATAATGAATAGAACTTGTAGGTTTTCAAGGATGATTCTCAAATCGCTACCTTGTTGCGACAGTCGAGGGACTTTTCCAACCAACTACAATCTGAATATGGAGAGGTTGCTGAAGAACAAGTGATCGAATTAAAAGGTAATAAGCTACCATGAGGCTTAATCCCCTTGAGAACCTCTTTGACTATGAAGACGTAAAAAATAGTAAGCAGAGATTCATGACCAATGAAGAGGACTATGAGAACCTTGACTTCGAAGGTGGAAGAAAGCTAAAAGTTAGGAGGCACATGCCATAGGTAGACAAGGAGAGGTTGAGAGACTTGTGCACTAAATATAATGGAGTAGTGGCATGGACCTATGATGTCCTCAAAGGATACAATCTTGACATTATCCAGCATATTATTAACTTGGTCGAGGGCTCCAAACCCATCTGAAAAAAGGCAAAGACTGGTTAACTTGAAGGTGGAAGCATTAATGGCACATGAGCTTACAAAGCTGATTGACTCAAAGATCATATATCCAATTAAGCACTCCACTTGGGTGTCCAATCTAGTCCCAGTCAAGAATGGTGACATACGACTATGCGTGGACTTTCGGGATTTGAATAACGCTTAGTTAAAGGACCACTACCCTTTGCCCTCAATAGAGCAGATCTTACAAACCATATTTGGATTGGAAATTTTCTCACTGCTCAATGGTTTTTCGGGCTATAACCAGGTCTATGTTAAGGAGGAGGATCAACACAAAATTACATTCACTACTAAGTGGGGGATGTTCATATACACAAAAATCCCTTCAACCTATCAAATGCGTGTGCCACCTTTCAGCATGTGATGGATATTGCTTTTAAAGGACTTATCAAAAATATCATCCTAATCTATTTGGATGACCTAACCACTTTTTAAAAGTCAAAAGGTGGTCATTTTGATCATCTAGAAATCGTCTTCCAAAAGTGACAATAGTTTAGGATTTACTTAAATCCCCAAAAATATGTATTCAAAGTACCGCAAGGAAAGTTGCTTGGCTTTGTGGTATCTAAAGAAGGAATAGCTATAGACTCTGTGTACCATAGAAAAATAGATCATTGACATTTTCATGGTTATTTAGGAATTTCTCTTGTGATGTTTGACTTATCTTTCTTTGATTTAATGTTGCAATGTAACTTTTGCATTCTCATTAGGTCCTAAACATTCAAATTATGGTATCTTGTGAAGGTGTTGTGAAGTGTTGTAACAAGTTTCTACACTTTTCTAGACTCTTCTCATTACAATTCACCTAAAATTCACCTTTTCATCACTTATCAAGTCTTATTTTAAGGTGTTGTAAAGTCTTGCAACAAGATTCCATGCTCTTCTAGGCTTGTTATCACTACTTACATCTTTCTTATGCTTTATATGACCCCTTTATGCACTCATAAGACTTAATTAAGTGTATTTTTGAATGTAAACCCAACAAACAACATTAAATGCAAGTTAATTCCCGGAACCCACTTACAAGCCCAAGGTGGAACCCATTCACCATGGGTGGCGAATGAGTCACTCTTGGCTCCAAATTCAAAATAATTCAAAATTCCTTTTGGGTTAGCCTGTGATGAGGTATTATTGGGTTATTAGGGCATAAGTGTGTATAAATAAGTGTTTTTTTTCTCATTTTACACCTAATTCATTCAAGCATTCATCAAGTTCACTAATTCACTAATTACATTCAAGCATCCTGGAGCAACCATTGATATATCTTCAGATTTCTTCAACAAGGTTGGTGGGTTTAGAAAAATTGCATGTTGTTTATTCATCATTCCTTGCTCATTTCATTTCATTTCTTTATTAAGGGTTTGATTACCAAAGTGGGATTTGACCAAAGAAAATCCATGTACTCTAATCCTTAACCATTTTTCACCTTTTGCATGCTTGTTTTCAGAATTTTGTGTTCAGACTTATCAAGCAATTAGGTGTTGAAAGGTGGACAAGAAGTCAACAAAGTGTTTCAAGTCAACTAAACCCTATTTCAAGCTTGGATACAAACTACAGTTAGTTTTCTATAGACTTGACTCTGTCAACCCAACAACAAGACAAGTGCAGATCTAGAGCTACAAAATTGACCTTTGGTTTCATAGATTTTTGAGGAGGACTGATTCACCATCAGTGGTGAATGAGTCCCACTGGCGATTTACAGTGATTTCTACTAGTTTTTAGATCCTTCCAAATTTAGCATTCAATTCCTAGGTGCACTCTGTTTAGCCTCTTTTAGTTTTGTTTATGTTTGTTCATGTTCTAATTCATTCTTGCATACCTCACTATGTTTTCAAACATTGGACATTTCATTAGTTTTACATTGATAATCAATCAATTTCATTTCTTAGTTGCACTTAGATCATCCCATTTAGCCATAATTCTATATTGCATTCATTTATTTGAGTGAACCACCTCAATTTTAGGGTTCTATCTCTCTCCTTTTAGGTGAAAAACCCTAAGAGTGCAAGAGAAGTCCATAGAACACCTCAAAACTGATGGAACTCATTTTGGTGAACCTGCATATTGAACAAATTATCTTTCTGATTTCAATTGCATCTTGCATCCTAGGTTTCCTTTGCATCAATATTCAATTATGTTTTGTTTTGTTTTTGCATCCTAGGGTTTCTTAAATTGCATTAGTGAAAGAATCATTTAGACTTCATTTTTGCATATCAAATCATTAAAAACTAAAAATCTGCATTTGCATCTTCATTTTACATATGAAAAAGCTTTGAAATCATTTTAAATTTTATGAAAAAACATAAAAAAATCCATATCTGGACTCATTCGCCATACTGGGTGAATCAGTCTAGTTGCATTTTCTACATTGAAATATTTGGCATTTTCATAGTATTTCCTGCATTTTTGTTTCCTGTTACTGTCTTCTTGTTTCAGTTTACAAAATTTATGTCATTAGCATTTTTTTATTCGTAGTTTTCATTTTCATTCATCCCATATTTTGTGGTACTTTTATGAGTGTTTGGTGCCCTATTGATAATACTTTAGTGAGATGAAGTTCTAGACTCATGGCTTCCTGCGATATCACTTTCGTCGTGGACCTTGGGATCTCAAGAGCTCCTACTCATAGTATGGAAAATGGTGTATTAATCATGGATACTACCACTAGTATTCCCTTATCTTCACACCCAATGCATGTTGACACACAAACTAATTCCATCCCTCAAGAAAAATTCATTAGTATTTATGAGAATTTTGTACATTTACAACAATATTTAAGTCTTGAAAATATTTCCACCACTGCCATACCTTCCATAGAAAGCCTTCATCGCTTGATTGAAAGTGATGATGGCTTACATGTTATGAAAAGAATTGTTGAGATATACAAAAAACATGTTCCTTCCACATCCCAATCAACAAACATTATTTTGATCCAAGGAGGATCTCACATTCCTCCTCCTTAAACCATAGCATCCATACCCACCTATACCACTCCTCAGGTTACAACAACCATTCAATAGGTTAGTCATGTGACTCCTTTTGCTATTCCAACTAGCATTCCTAGTTCTTTTGTGGCATCGAATGTTCCATCTTCTACCTTCACCCCTCTTAGTGTCCCATTCACTTCTCCTAACATTACATACACTCCATCACCATTTTCCCTTCGACCTCATACCAGTTACACTGACCCCCTCATTACACAACTCTTTAACATTGTTTCTTCCATGCAACAACAAATATCCACCATAAGCCAAAGTCAAAATTCTCTACCCATATATCATGTCTGTAGTAGCCCATTATCTCTAGAGATCTTAAGAACACCGATGCCACAAGGAATTGAGATGCCTAGGTTTGAGAAGTATGGAGGTAAAGGAGACCCTACTAATCATGTTAATTCCTATACAACCTTGTGCAGTGATTTTTTCCTCGACAACAAACTATTAGCCAAACTTTTTCCTAGGACCTTAAAGGACATGCATTGGAGTGGTTTTCAAACTTACCTAATCATTCAATCTGATCATTTAATGAACATGCAGATGACTTTATAAGTCATTTCCAAGTTTATATGACTCCCAAAAATACCATGGCTAATTTAATGAGATGTAAACAAAATATAGATGAAAAAGTAACTAACTTAATTTCTCGTTATCAATCATTGTATGCTTAAATTGATGTCAAGATTCGTAATTCACATCTTCAAAAGATTTTTATCAAAAACTTACACACTAACCTTCAGGATAAGTTGACTATGATGAATTTTTTTTCATTCATTCATTTATGCACAACCCTTTGTTATTATCACAACTTAGTTACTAGTCGTGATTTAAAGTCCACTTCTAACCGAGCTGAGAAGTCTGAGAAAATCAACCAAAACAACATTCAAAAATTGAGAAAAACAAACAAAGGCTTCTTATAGTTCAATCTTCCTCTTCCACAACCAACCCAACCTGTTTAGAGTCAAGTGGAAGTTGTTAAAGCAACATGCCCTTTACCTATGGGGACCCGAAGAGACAATTTACGCCCTTACTCGATACTCTCCATAACATAATGAATCAACTACTCCAACAACATATGATCACTTTTCCTACCGTTAAAACAATTGATACCACCAATCCTTTACCACCCACATTTAAACCAAATTCTTATTGTCATTTTCATTGCCAAAATGGACATGACACCATAAAATGTAAGCGTCTCAAACATTTAGTTCAAGACCTCATTGATTTTAGTTGTTTGTCCATTGCGAGTGTCAATGATTAAGGCAATAAGTCTGTTGCACCCCCTAATCAAAATTTACAATTTTTTTCCAACTCTATTCCTAAACAAAATGTTTCATTTGTCAAGGCTAGTGAACCTTCAAACACTCATGTAATGAACATTGATACCAATAATGAACAATATGATATTACTCCAAATGTTACCCAAGTTAATCCTATGGATGGACTTGTGGGTATGATAGATGTTGTCCCTCGTAAGGGTCCAACCAACAAATCTCTTGATTTTAATTTTTCTCCTCATGATAAAAGCTTCCTGATGGTCCTCTTTACATAGCTAGTAGAATATATGATAAGCCTACCAATGGGATATTAATAGATCCTTCTTGTGGCAAGAATGTGATCACGAAAGAATTTTTAGTATTACATGATCTCTATCAAGATGATTATAACAAACCAGCCACATGGATTAAAACACATGCTGGTTTTGTGTTCTGTATAATCAAATCGATCGTAATCCCATTACAGATAGGACCAAAAACTCTAGATGTAACATTTTCTATTATTCCATAATTAGATCAGTTTCGCTTGTGGCTAGGTCATCCCTGGCTTCACTCAATGAGCGTTGTTCCTTTAGTTGTTCACAAATGTTTGAAGTTTCTGCATGGTAATGAGATATTTACCATACACCATAGTGGCTTTAATCCATTATCCTCTAAAGGTAATTTTTCCTTAGAATCCTTTTGTCTTGAACCTATGGAAACCATCACCCCTCAAAGAGACTTCTTTTTCATAACCTATCAAAATTTCAAGGCCAAACGAATAGCCAAATTGTCTCTTCATAACATGTCCCCATCCACTTCTACGACTCCTATCCTAGATGAGACCATACTTCAGCCTAATTCCAAAACTAAACAAGCAATGCAACCTCATGAGAAACCAACCATAGACACTTCCCCTTCACCGTGTAAACATCCAAGAGAAAATGAAACCAATCTTGTCATGCCTCCTCACATTAAAAAAGTTTATAAAGCCAAAGAGAAAGTGATTGACCCATATTCTTTGGTTTCTTCCCTTCTCCCCCCTGAAAGAAAAGGAACCTATGGTAGATCAACCTGCTCTTACACCTCAGCAGCTCCAAAATAAAATTAAAAGAAACCGCGGTGCTAGGCAGCATAGGCATCATCGTCATCTCCTTGCTCGTCAAATGCAAACCAAAAAGAAAAAAGAAAATCAACCTCTGCCTTTGATAGAAGCAATAACTGATCACCTTGATCCTCTTGAGCCACCAAAAGATAGTAGGATATGTAAGAATTGGCTATGAAGGTAGCCACCCAAGATCTAGAGGCTTAAGAGAAAGCACAAGCATAAGAGAGATAGAAACAAGATGAAAATAATAAACTATATTCTACCAATAGAATAGAATGTAATTTGTCAAAGTACATAGGAGACCCCTTGGTTATATAGCCAAGGTGAGTACATAGAAGTTCATAAGATTATGAAAAGCATCGCAATCTTATAACATGAGACAACTGTGAAAAGTTATCACTGCACCTAAAGTGGAAAAGTGATAATGTGATAATCACCACAAATGGTGGATCACCCACAAAAGGTGGAGAGGTAATCACATGATGTTTCTACGAAAGGTGGATTTGATAAAGTAATAACATGATAAGTCCACCAAAAGTGGAAATTCTCCAACTACCTCTTATGTGGTCCCTACGTAAACTTAACTAAGGTGTAATAATAACCTAGGACAAGGTACAACACTTTTAATTACACCAACACCCCCCCTTGAGTGCAACTTATGGAGAATGTACACAAAAGATAACAATGCAAGATGGGTCCCAGCTACTAGGCCATGTTAGGTACCCATGTACAAATGCAATGCAATCTCTCATAAAGTAGAGAAAAGGAGAAAATCCAGTGGGAAAAAAATCCCCCCAAAAATAGAGATGAAACAAAAACTGCACTCAAAAATATGGGAAGGGTAAAACCTCAAATGAGGAAAAAGCCCCCCCAAAAGAGAGAATGAAGAAGTTAAGTGACCTCCTGAAATGAAAAATCCTGCACCCCCAAGAGAGCTCACAAATGGTGATATATACTCTTAGTGAAGGGTTTGGTGAAGATATCTGCAACTTATTGTGCTATAGGACAATACTGCAAATCAATGACTTGCTCTTGTATCAGCTCCCTGATGTAGTGCATATGAATCTTGATGTGTTTGGCCCTCTGATGGTGAACCAAATTCTTTGAGATCTGGATGACACTCTAATTGTCACAATGAATAACTATAGGACGTGGAATAGTGAAGCCAAACTCAGTGAGAATATGTTGAAGCCAAATAGCCTCGGTAGTGGCATTAACAACCCCTCGATACTCAGTCTTAGTTGAAGAAAGAGAAATAGCATGGTGCTTCTTTCTCTTCCAACAAATGGGGTAGAACCAAGATGAAAACTATAGCTAGAAGTGGACTTATGATCATCAAGATCACCATCCCAATTAGAATCTATATATCCCACCAAGGTAAGTCATGTACTTGTTGCATAGTGAATCCCATGATGATGTGTACCCTATATGTAATGCAAGATGCATTTGGTTGCTTTCCAATGAAGCTCATGTGGTTCCTGCCTAAAGCGTGAAACCATGCCAACTGCAAAGGAGATAGCAGGGCATGTGTAATCCAAGTAGATGGGATTCCCAACAAGCTGACGATATAAAGTGGCATCAACAAGTGGAGTAGAACACTTAGCCTCAAGCTTGACTCCTGAAAGAAAGGGAGTCAGAACAAGCTTACAATCAGCCATGTGAAACTAAGCTAGAAGATCAAGAGCATACTTGGGATGAGAAAGAGAAATCCTAGAAGCTGACTGTGTGATCTCAATCCCAAGAAAATAGTGCAAAAGGCCCAAGTTAGTCATAGCAAATCTATCCTTCAAAGCAGATTTGACACTGCCAATGATGGATGAGGTACTCCCTGTAATGCTCAAGTAATCAACATAGAGCACAAGTAGCAAATGAGAATCATCCAGTCACAAAATGTAGACATTCGGATCTAAATGACACCTAGTGAATTCTACAGAGAGAAGAAAGGAATCCATCTTGGCATACCAAGCCCTAGGGGCCTGTTTGAGGCCATAGATAGAATTCCTTAATCTGCAAACCAAAGAAGAATTTTGTATGAATCCCTGTGGCTGCTCCATGTAAATCTCCTCATGAAGATCCTCGTGAAGAAATACACTCTTCACATCCATCTAATGTACAACCCAACCATGAGCTGTAACAATAGCAAGTGTCAAGTGAATGGAGTTCATCTTAGCAACGGGTGCAAAGGTCTCTGTATAATCAACACCTGGAACTTATGAGAAACCTTTTGCCACAAGACGAGCCTTGTATTTATCCAGACTTCCATCTGTTGCATACTTAGTCTGATAGATCCACTTACAACGAACCATCTTTCTTCCCCTGGGGAGTGCAACTAAACCCCATGTGTGGTTCTTCATCAAAAAACTATACTCTTCCTCCATTACTGAATCCCATTCAGGAATTCCTTAAGCCTTCTTAAAAGACTGTGGATTTGAAGCACTAGCAATATAAGCATGTGGAAAATCCTAATGTTGTGATTGAGTCCTTTGAGTATCTGAAGGATCCCCAACAAGAGAACCTGCTGACTCAAGAGTCTGTCGAGCCCAATGAGGTCTAGTAGGAGATGAAAGATGAGACTCCTCAACTACAAGTGGACCCTACAAAGGTGTGACCCTGCGAGTCAGAGTTGAGAGAGAATCATCATCTAAGTCACTATCATCACTTTCCACTATGGAGGAAGGAAGAGGAGGATTAGAGGCCAAGCTAGGAGAACTTTCCTCAAAGTGAACACTCCTCTCAATGAATAACTCATGTGTCTCTGGATCCAAAAGTCTATATGCCTTAACACCTTCAGGATATCCAACAAAGATGCAAGTCCTACTTTGAGGTTCTAATGCCTTGTGTTTCTCTGGAGGTATGTGTGCCCAAGTTCAACACCCAAAAAATCTGAAGTGTCTCACAACTAGTTTTCTACCACACCAAGCCTCAAAAGGAGTCATACCCTTCAAAGCCTTATGGGGAACTCAATTTTGGATGTGAGTGGCACAACTAATAGCTTCTACCCAAAATTGAGGACCAAGAGAATGAGCATGAATCATGCAGCTAGCCATCTCCTTAAGGGTCCTATTCTTCCTTTTAGCAACACCATTCTACTATGGAGTGTAATCAATTGAATGTTGAAGATCAATCCCCTCAAGAGTACAAAATTCCTGAAGTCTATTGTTCACATATTCCCTTCCATTGTAAGTGTGAAGAATCTTGACTTGCTTCCCTAATTGCTTCTCAACATGAGCCTTGAAGGCTAGAAATCTATCAAACACTTCACTCTTGTAAACAAGAAAATAGACCCATGTGAAGCGGGAGTAGTCATCAATGAAGGTGAGGAAATAGCAGGCCTTGCTAAATGGTGGCACTAGAAATGGACCTACTACATCACTGTGAACCAATTGAAGAATTTCCAAAGCTCTCCAAGACTTCCCTTTGTCAAACTTCTCTTCTGGATGCTTACCCAAGGAACAACCTGAACATACACCTTCAAAAAAGCTGATTTGGGGGAGTCATGTTACCATATACTTGTAGCTAAGTTGTTGAAGATAGCAGTAATTGAGATTTCCAAACCACTCATGCCATATATTACTTTTTGAATTTGAATGAGTAAGCAAGGCTATAGGAGACTTAGGCACAAAGTGGGAGAATGAGTAAAGTCATGTGTTGTGATTGGCTTGTCCCACTGCAACCAAGGCATAATCCTTAAGTTCTTTGACCACAACTGAATCTGGTAGAAACTCAACTTTCTTTCCATCTCCAAAGTGAGTGATTTGGAAAATTGAAAGAAGATTGGCACTCAAGTAAGGAACATAGAGAACATTCTCAAATGTTCCATTAGCCATGGGAACCGAACCTTCACCTTCAACTTCTACTTGAGTATCATCACCTATGAAGATGTGAGGTACCTTAGATGGCTCCAAAGAAGAAAAATATTCCCTTGAAGAACCCATGTGATGAGTGGCACTTGAGTCAAGTATCCATTGTTGTGAAGACCCTGAAGTAGCCACAAATGCTTGCCCTTTTCCTTTTGATTGTGAGGAAGTGGAAGGAGATGAATCCTTCTTGTTGGAAGATGGAAAATTGGTGTTCTTCTTGATGATGTTTGTCAACTCATCAATTTTCTTAGTGTGGCAATGATGCTCATCATGACCAAACTTCTTGCAATATGAACAAGTTGGTCTCTCCTTGTAAAAAATTTCCCTTCTTGGGAGAAGGTGAAGAATTCCCTTATTGTGGAGAGGATGATTGTGCTTTATCTTGTTGTTTCTTTGGCTTAGATTGATTCTTCTTCTTGTTGGAACCCTTTCCTTGAGTCCCTTGATTCCCTTGATTAGCCACCAAAGCTTTGGACTTTGAAGACTTGAGAATCCCCATGCTTGTCAACTTTGCTTGCTCTAACATCAACATTTCTGTGAATGCATCAAATGATGGCATAGTGAAAGAACTACCCACTGTCAAGCAATGGGTTTGGAAGCTAGAAACAAATGTTGCATATTCTGATGGAAGCTTTCCCAACAAATTGTAGACCAACTGTGCATCCTTCTTATCAATGCCACAATCCTTAAGTCGTGCTCTTAGCTCATTTTCCTTAGTGACATAGTCTATATCAAAATTATTGGGATCTAACATTGTGAGATCATTGTCAAGCTGATAACCTCTAATCTCATCAACTTGGCCATACAATTGACCAAACTTTTCCCAAGCCTCTTTGATTGCTTTACACTTTTCAATTTGAAAGATGAGATCTATTGATACATATTTCCTTAAAGTTCCAAGAGCCATAGTATTTTTAGTGAGCCAATCCATATGAGCAACAAGATCAGATTTAGGATCATATGGTGCAACAATAGTTCCATCAATATAATGAGTTAATCCTTTTTCCAAATTAACTTACCCCAAGCATCAATTTTCCAAGAAGCATAATTATGTGGAGGGAACAAAGGAAACTTAGGAGAACCCATAGCAGCAAAATGAAAGAGAAAAAGATAGAGAGAGAGGCACAATCACACAAGAAATCCCCCCAAATTCACTCAATCAAAGAACCCCCAAAAAAAAGATGATTTGGCACTTTATACTTAGTGCGTGTGATCCGGTGGACATTTTTTAGTGAAAATTGAAATGTCTCATTTTTCTCCAAAATTTGCACCATCAAAAGATCTCAGCGTCCTGATTCCAACGCAACTCGAACGGAGCGAAAAGGAGTCCGTTGCACGAGTTATGGCCAGTCAAACCTTTGGTCAAACTAGTATCAGGGGCATCCAGGAAGCAAAAAATGATTGTTTCAAAAGTCGACGGAAGCAACATCAAGTCGAAGAGCTCGTCGAGACGATTCCGGCAACGTTCGTTTCGTCGAAATCCGACATCGTAGGCGCAATATATCGTCAGTCAAAGATCGTGCTATGAATGGTTGACTTTGACCGTACAGATGCTGACGTCAGCATTCCGTACGGTACGGATAGTGACTGGACTATTTGCAATTCGGCATCCACGTCAGCCGTACGGAACCAATCGGTGGCTGACATGTGGCAGTCCGTACAGGGTTGACGCGGCATCCAAGTGGCGGTACAGTCAGCGACAGGTGGCGGTGAGTCATCATGCACGTCAGCACAGTGGTAGACACGTCAGCGGACAGATCATTGTACATGTGGGTATCGACAGCTAATAGCATTTTGACATTTGTCATCGCCCAGTCAGCGATGATGTGTCTCCAGCGGCGAATCATCTTGTGCCACGTGGCAGTCTACGTGTGCGACGCGTGTCTTCATTTTCCGTCGGCATTGGGCAGTTCGTTGAATTTTCTAACAAAAGATTTATGTGGACCGCGTGGGGCTCGACCTCCACACCTCTCCTCGGCAAAAATTCCGGCTAGCCGTTCCACCATCCGCGGCATCCTTTACTATTATATGCGGCAGTTTTATTTTGTTGACTTATTCGTTTGAATTCAGTTTTAAAAACAAACGGCCGAGATTTGAACCCGTAACCGGCGGGTTTCCAAAAGTCTTTTTCACCGCTCGGCCATTGAGCCCGTTTAGAATATGTATGGCAGCGGTGGCATTTGTTAACTGTTGAAACCGAATGCCTTATTATTAAAAACAACTCCCCTATAAAATAAATTAAAACAAAACTATAATCCTTTTTAAAGGATTTAATCAAACCTCCCAAACGGAAAAAGCCCGAGAATAAGTAAATGGAAGGGCTTAAATTATTTTAGGAGATTTTTAAATTGATTTTTATGTATTTATGGGAGATTTATAAGGATTTCTCAAGTATTTTTACTATGTAAGGGGGATTTGGTGTTGAAAATGTAAAAATGGGAGATAGGGAGAATATTTTCAAATCAATTGGTTGAGAGCCAAATTGAGCAAAGTCTTTGTATAAAAAGGGGGCTTGACGTGAGTGTTGGATCAAGTTTTTTTTTTCAGGTTGAAGTCTTGATGCTGAGGCAACACGAAAGAGAGAGGTCTTGTGGAGATTTTTTCAGATCATTCTCGCATATCAGAGCGTCGTTACGCTGTCGAAGTGCCTGGAGAATGATGGTGGTGTTTTTGTAATTGATTTGGAGATTAATCGGATCGGTCACACTCTATTGGAGTGGACCCGGAGATGTAGTCACTCTCGTGACGAACTCCGAAATCAAACACTGTTTGCACTTCTCTTTTTCTCTCTTTCTGTCTCTCGTTTCCTTCCTTCTGTTATAATCACCTTGATTACGTTCTTTATGTTATTTCCTTAAGTTAATTTTGATTTAATTAACTTGAAATAATCATTGTAAAGCATTGTAAGTTAAGCATTTAAATACTGCAATCTAGTCTAGATCCTATACAGATCAAGTTGGTATCAGAGCTTAGTGACTTTTATTGCAGTTATTTGTTTTGAATGCTAACGAGATCCAGGATGAAGGCAAGCTCGAAGACTTTGATCCTGAGATCGGGAAGCGTAGAACATTTCCAAAGATGTCAGTTTCTGGAATGGAGGTTCCTGAAGAAATCAGTGAGCAGGAGTTTCGAAGAGCATTCCTCGAGATGAAGGCAAAGGTGGACATTCTTTTTCAGGAGAGACAAGAACGGAAGGAACGTGAAGAAGGTTCGTCAAAGCAAGAAGATCGCAAAGACATGAAAGGGAAACATCATGAAGATGGTGGCAAGCAACCAGATCATCCCTTTTCTTCTTCTCCTCCCTCTTCTCCTTCCCCTTCTTCTCCATCTTCTCCTCGTTCTATTTCTTCTAATCCTTTCAAGAGTGGGTATAAGCCTAAAATAAAACTGGATGTAAAATTTGATTTACCTAAATATTGTGGAGAACTTAATGCTGAAAAATTGGATGATTGGATTCAACAAATAGAGGTCTACTGTAGAGTCCAGAATCTAATAGATGATGTTGATAGGATCCAATTAGCTACTCTTCATTTAGGAGGTACAGCCTTAACTTGGTGGGAGAGTAAGTCTAAGGCAGAAGTTTCACAACATGGTAGAGTCAGTTTAACTTGGGCAGAATTTATTAATGCACTTAAGAAGCAGTTTTATCCCTTAGGACATATGCAGCAGTTAATGATGGACTGGCAAATGTTTAGGCAAGGGAAGGGTCAAACTGTCCAAGAGTACACCCATGAATTTAGGAAGAAGGCTATTGCTTTGAATGTTCCTTTGTACACTCAGGACACATTGTTGAAGTACATAGGAGGTCTGCATTCCTACCTTAGGCATTCCATTTTGGTTTTGAACCCTTGTAATTTGGATGAAGTGTCTGTTCAAGCAACACACTTAGAGTCAAGGGGTAAAGGATCTTTTATTGATAATGATGTAAAGAAATCTTCTAAGAATGTAGAGACAGGGAAAGGAAAGAAGGCAGTTACAGTCAAGAAGGATGAGAAACTTTCTTGTTCTCATTGTGACAGGAAAGGTCATGATGAAGAACACTGTTGGAAGTTGCATCCCGAATTGAGGCCTAAGTGGGCTCAAAGACGGAATCAGAAACAGAAGGGTAAGGACAAATCCACGAATGTTGTTATGGATCTTGGTTCAGATTCAGATGATGAGACTAAGATAACAGCGATGGGTCTAAAAGGTAAAACCCCTATTTCTAGTGTTTCTGTTGCTAGTTGTGCTTCTTCATCTACAGTTAATGATTTCTCTGAAGATGCAAAAAGGAATGAGCTTTTTCATTTAAGGGTTATGGCTAAGAACACTAAAATCAATGCACTCATAGATAGTGGTTCACAAGTTAATCTGATTTCAGAAAGTGTTGTAAAGAACTTGGGAATAAAAACTACACCACATAAGAGACCTTATCCACTAGGTTGGATTTGTGAAAATGATAAGCTACAAGTAACGAAACAATGCACCTTAAGGTTCACAATAACTAGTAAATTTGTGGATGAAGTTCAGTTTGATGTAGTTCCACTGGATATCTATGGGATAGTGCTTGGAAGCCCTTACTTATATGACAGAAAAGCAATCTTCTATAGGCAACAAAATCATTATCATTTGTTTAAGGATGGCATTCAGTACATTGTACATTCTCACAGGATTAAGATTGATCAATCTTTTGCAAATACAGGGCAGTTAAAGAGGGTAATTAATGCAAGTAAAGAGTTAACTCTTATGTCTGTCAGTACAGGTGGTTCTAAACATGAACTTGGAGTAGCTAACCAGGATCAGATGTTGCAGGATGCACTTGCAGTACAGCATGAGAAAAAGATGCTTGAAAGCATTGATGGATCCTCGGGTATAAATGTTCCTGTTGTAAAGGATCGAATTGTTGTTGACTTAATTTCTTTCATTTCTGCATTGATGTTCAGCTTGATGCTAGTCAATTTCTGTTGGTTAGTGGCTACGACATTGGATGTAGATGTTTATGGAAGTGATAACATTATGTTTATGTTCAACAACATTGTTGCAGTCTTTATTGTGCTTGTGAGCCAGGTTTTCAGATGTACTGAGGATACAGGACAAGTGGGGAGGCCAAGTCCTCACTTATTGTCAGAGTAAATGCCACTTTTGGAGGTCCAAAAGGTCTTCAGTGGGGAGGCCTGATCCGGTGGACATTTTTTAGTGAAAATTGAAATGTCTCATTTTTCTCCAAAATTTGCACCATCAGAAAGATCTCAGCGTCCTGATTCCAACGCAACTCGAACGGAGCGAAAAGGAGTCCGTTTGCACGAGTTATGGCCAGTCAAACCTTTGGTCAAACTAGTATCAGGGGCATCCAGGAAGCAAAAAAATGATTGTTTCAAAAGTCGACGGAAGCAACATCAAGTCGAAGAGCTCGTCGAGACGATTCCGGCAACGTTCGTTTCGTCGAAATCCGACATCGTAGGCGCAATATATCGTCAGTCAAAGATCGTGCTATGAATGGTTGACTTTGACCGTACAGATGCTGACGTCAGCATTCCGTACGGTACGGATAGTGACTGGACTATTTGCAATTCGGCATCCACGTCAGCCGTACGGAACCAATCGGTGGCTGACATGTGGCAGTCCGTACAGGGTTGACGCGGCATCCAAGTGGCGGTACAGTCAGCGACAGGTGGCGGTGAGTCATCATGCACGTCAGCACAGTGGTAGACACGTCAGCGGACAGATCATTGTACATGTGGGTATCGACAGCTAATAGCATTTTGACATTTGTCATCGCCCAGTCAGCGATGATGTGTCTCCAGCGGCGAATCATCTTGTGCCACGTGGCAGTCTACGTGTGCGACGCGTGTCTTCATTTTCCGTCGGCATTGGGCAGTTCGTTGAATTTTCTAACAAAAGATTTATGTGGACCGCGTGGGGCTCGACCTCCACACCTCTCCTCGGCAAAAATTCCGGCTAGCCGTTCCACCATCCGCGGCATCCTTTACTATTATATGCGGCAGTTTTATTTTGTTGACTTATTCGTTTGAATTCAGTTTTAAAAACAAACGGCCGAGATTTGAACCCGTAACCGGCGGGTTTCCAAAAGTATTTTTCACCGCTCGGCCATTGAGCCCGTTTAGAATATGTATGGCAGCGGTGGCATTTGTTAACTGTTGAAACCGAATGCCTTATTATTAAAAACAACTCCCCTATAAAATAAATTAAAACAAAACTATAATCCTTTTTAAAGGATTTAATCAAACCTCCCAAACGGAAAAAGCCCGAGAATAAGTAAATGGAAGGGCTTAAATTATTTTAGGAGATTTTTAAATTGATTTTTATGTATTTATGGGAGATTTATAAGGATTTCTCAAGTATTTTTACTATGTAAGGGGGATTTGGTGTTGAAAATGTAAAAATGGGAGATAGGGAGAATATTTTCAAATCAATTGGTTGAGAGCCAAATTGAGCAAAGTCTTTGTATAAAAAGGGGGCTTGACGTGAGTGTTGGATCAAGTTTTTTTTTTCAGGTTGAAGTCTTGATGCTGAGGCAACACGAAAGAGAGAGGTCTTGTGGAGATTTTTTCAGATCATTCTCGCATATCAGAGCGTCGTTACGCTGTCGAAGTGCCTGGAGAATGATGGTGGTGTTTTTGTAATTGATTTGGAGATTAATCGGATCGGTCACACTCTATTGGAGTGGACCCGGAGATGTAGTCACTCTCGTGACGAACTCCAAAATCAAACACTGTTTGCACTTCTCTTTTTCTCTCTTTCTGTCTCTCGTTTCCTTCCTTCTGTTATAATCACCTTGATTACGTTCTTTATGTTATTTCCTTAAGTTAATTTTGATTTAATTAACTTGAAATAATCATTGTAAAGCATTGTAAAAGTTAAGCATTTAAATACTGCAATCTAGTCTAGATCCTATACAGATCAGCGTGTACAATGGCCACTTGCAAGCCAAGAAAAGTGGGCTTCTGATTTTCATTTTTTTACAACAGCCTTTAGTAGGCTACAATAGACTGAAATGACTGATACAAAAGATCAAACTAAGATCTTAGCTTTACAAATGCCAAGGGTATGTGAAGGATCATGATGGGCCAAAAAGTGGCAATATGATGGGTATGTGGCTAAAAACTTTTTTTACCTAAAATTGATGAAATGAAAAGGGTTTTTAAAGGAGATTCTCAGCTTTCCACCAATATAAATTATGCTTTACTTTTAATTTAATAAGTAATTATTATTCATTTTCTATTCAAATTATGACTAAAGTCCAAATTGATAGACTGATTGAAAAACATCTATAGCTTTCAAACGGTATCACATTTTTTGAATCCAAAATATGCATCACATTCTATGCTTTGCATACTATAGGATTTAAAAAATAAAAATTGAATTTCATAAATTTTTGACCAAGTTAAGGTGGTTAGTCATACGAGTTTTTTATATTTTTTAAAAGTTGTAATAAAAAAATCATAATTAATTATTTAATTGGAAAAAATTACAAAAAAATATGCATCACATCGGGACATGAGTCCTCTACTTATATCTAAAATATTATAAAAAAATATTATCATTTTATTGTGGTTAGGGTGGTCAGACAGACACCTACTTCTTATTTTTCCCTAAAATTTAAGTACTACTGCATTGAAATTTCAAATTTTCACCAAGTTGAATTGTTTTTCTTAAACAAACCTAGTAGTTTAGAAACTACATTAAATTTGCTACAAATTCTATTCTTACATATTTTTGAAATAATAAAGATAACTTCTTCAAATTTTTACGTCAAGTTTCCTAACTCTGATTTTTCTAATTTTTTTGCCACTTAAGGGCTTGTTTTTTCCATGATGATCCTGCACATACCCCCAAAATAGGCCAAAATAGACCATATGCTAAAAGTAAAATTTCTGATCACAATCACTACAAACTGATAGCACCACTATGAAGTTCAAAAAAAATCATGCACTTTCAAAAAAAATGGCACCTAAAAAGGAGTTTGTATGAGTCTGAACGGAGCCCCGGAAGTTGCAAAAATGGTGACAATTTAGCTACACCTGCGACAACTCGAATTTTCTGGAAAATCCATGCAACAAAATCAGAAAATAATTTCACCACTATGAAGTACATGAAAAATTATCCCAAATAAAAAAAATTGCACCAAAAAAGGCCTCAAAATGACAAAGATATGAGCCTCAAAAGTTGAACTGCAAAACTGAAAACTCAAATGGAGAGTGGGTTGATTTTTCAAAAAGTGTCAATGCAGTGCCGACTTCAAAAAAATAGGAGCATAAATTTGATGGCTATTTGACTGTCATGTGCAGCTTTGGCCTAAAATTGACGGTTGTTTGACCGTCGCACGTGCTAAACGCCTACCCGGAATATACTGACGGAATATTCTTTCACCGTTCACTACCGCTGGTGGAGTCTTGGCTGGGAATATTCTTGCAAAATTTTAGTTCGTAATATTCCATCTACTGAATTTTGAATTTTCCACCCATTTTTTTGTGACTGTCGGCTCAAGATCTAACCGTCGGATTTTAAATAAACCGACTGCTAGGTGTGGTGGGGGTTGCAACGGTGGGGCCTCCTGCCCTTGCCACACGACACTATGCCGGTGGTCCACGGGTACAGGAGTACCCTATGGATGGTGTGTAGTACTCTGCGGACTATTCGTAGGTACTCAGAGTACCAAATTAAATTTTTTGATTTTTTTAATTTAAAACTTTTACAATAAAAAAACTGCAAAAGAAATTTTTATTTTTATAAAGAAATTTCATAGAAAATAAAATATTTAAAAAAAAATGATTTCGCACCTGATGCAATAATGGCAACCTAGGGGCCATACAACTCGGGAAAATTTTGTTTTCCTAGACGGACAACTTTGTCCAAATTCGACGATTTGACAGTTGATTTAAGGGTTTTTGGCCCTTTTGGACGCAATGGCGATGTCCCTTTTAGCTGAAAATGCTCCGAAGTGGTAGCTAGATCCTGGATATGGCAACCAATCTTCAACTCTTTGTAGATTTGGCCTCCAATGTCCAACTAAGATGAAACAAAAGGAAAATCTAACTATCTTGGACACTCCAAACGCAATGGTGAGCTCAGATTTGATGCAACAAGCTCCCAAAATGCACCTGCAATACAAGGCCAAAAATGGAACCCTCCAAGAATCTCTCCAAAATGACAATCCAAAGGCACTCCAAGCACTCTAATACCATGTAAGAATTGGCTATGAAGGTAGCCACCCAAGATCTAGAGGCCTAATAGAAAGCACAAGCATAAGAGAGATAGAAACAAGATGACAAGAATAAACTGTATTATGCCAATAGAATAGAATGTAATTTGCCAAAGTAAATAGGAAACCCCTTGGTTATATAGCCAAGGTAAGTATAAAGAAGGTCATAAGATTATGACAAGTGTCATAATCTTATGACATGAGACAACTATGAAAAGTTATCACTCCACCTAAAGTGGAAAAGTGATAATGTGATAATCACCACAAATGGTGGATCACCCACAAAAGGTGGAGAGGTAATCACATGATGTGTCCACAAAAGGTGGATGTGATAAAGTAATAACATGATAAGTCCACCAAAAGTGGAAATTCTCCAACTACCTCCTATGTGGTCCCTAAGTAAACTTAACTAGGGTGTAATAATGACCTAGGACAAGGTACAAAACTTTTAATTACACCAATAGGATAGAACCATCACAACAAAATGATCAAATACAACAACAACTCCTGATACATCCTTCATTAGAAATTACTCTCTATCCTCTTGTCATGATTAACCTAGATGATGATGATGAGGAGATCACTAAAATAAATAAAGAAGCGCATACTGATTTAAATTATTTATTTTCATCATCCATGAGCTTAAATGATAGATCTGCTACACCAAGTGAAGAACCTAGCACTTCCCCTAGTTCAACACTCGCAATTATTCCTTTGAATAGCAACCGTACTCAAAATATAGTGAACATGATTGGGAGGCAGATGACTTGTTAGATGGTTGACTTGCATTCGCCTTACTAGCCTTTTACATTCATTTTCATTTTTCTATTTTTTTCTTTAGTGTGCTTGTATGTGTGTATCGTGTTCCCCTGTAATGTGTGTTTTATGTTCTCTCTCTCTTTGTACACTTCCTTTATTTATACCTTTATTCTTCTATATGCCGTACATTTTGCATTTTCTTTATCGCTTTTGTTTTGTGTTTTCCTTTTGGGGATGACACACATCATTGAGATGATGTATGTCTCTTCCATGTTGACCCAAATGGTCCCTTTTCCTTTTCCTTTTTTATCTTTTCATGTGTTTTTCCTTTTGGGGATGACACAAAGCGTTGAGATGTCCTATGTCTCTTCCATGTTGACCCAAATGGTCCCTTTTCCTTTTCCTTTTTTATCTTTTCTTGTGTTTTTCCTTTTGGGGATGACACAAGGAATTGAGACCGAAATGTCTCATTCATGTTGACCCAAAATCTTTTCCTTTTCTTTTTCCTTTTTGTTTTCTTTCCGCTTGTGTTTTACTTTTGGGGATGATGCAAAGTGTTGAGACTGCAATTTCTCTTCCATGTTGACCCAAAACGGACTTTGTTTTTTTCTTGTTTTTACCCTCTTTGTGCCATTCTTCCAGTTCTATGTTCTTGGGGAATGATGACAGTTCTGAGATCTGTAATAAAAACATTGCGGCAACAAACATACTGACCCCAAATCCATAGATCCCTTATGTGTTTGGTGTGTTCCTTTCTATGGGGCAACCCTCCTTTATTTTGTTCTCTTTTTCGTTTACATGAAGCACTCTTACTTGGAAACATATGAGTTGGCATAGGGTCTTTCCAAGTTGGCTCTCATGTCTTGTTTTCTTTTTTGCATTTTTCCTTTGCTACTTTAAAGTAATTTCTCACAAAATGGTTTGTAGCAATTCCTTTAAAGTGGGGGGCATACATTGGCATCATTTCATTCATATTCTTTGTTCTTAGTGCAGCCTTGTAACTTCATATGATGCATTTTTCACTTTGTGGATGACATTGGGTATGATGTCTTTCATAAGTGTGATCTATCTTAGCATATTGCATTCATCTTAATGGCCTGATGTGATGCACCGCATCCCCTTGAATATACTATTCTTTGATTGGTCCTCTTTTGGAGATGTTAGACACAATGTTCCCTAAGTTACAAACCTTGCATGAACTTAACAAGACTCCTTTGAATATCTTTTGCATTTTACATTTTTGCATTTTATATTTTGCATTCATATTTCCACCTTGCATAACACAACTTGCATGCCTATGGTACCTTTGCATTTTTTCATGGGTTCTAAGCATACAAAGCTTTGCTTATCTCATGAAGCACGAATTGAAATTTTCCCTTGTGGCACCTCATTAAATTTATTAGGAGGTATAACTTTGATATGGTTGAGTGAGAAGCCCATTCAACGACACAAATTTCCCCATAGCCACCTATGTGTTTGTGAGTGCCTACCAACTAGCATATGTATTTCACCTCTTGGGTCTTCTCACTCAACGAACCACCATGAGTTTTATCGCCCCAGAGCGAGTATGCATTCTCTTTTTTGGATAAATAGCCTAGATTTGATTCACAACTAGTTGAACAAACGATTGAAGCTTGATCTGACTTTCCCTTTTCATCTCTCTTCTATTTCTCTCTTTCTCATGTGTGTTCCTTTGTTCTTATGTTTAGTTTTCCATGGGATCTTCATCCTGGGGGCTTGATCATCCCTCTTGATCACTGTCATTCTATCTTGCTAACATAAGTATATTTAGATCCTTCTTAATAGGCATGGCTACTTTAGTGTGATTTTGAAGCAAGTTCATCCTCTCACTAAAGTGGGGGCTAAATGTACCATAGAAAAATGTATCATTGGCATTTTCATTGTTATCTTGCTTTGATTTAATGTTGCAATGTAACTTCTGCATTCACATTAGGTCCTAAACATTAAAATTATGGTGTCTTGTGAAGGTGTTATGAAGTGTTGTAACATATTTCTACACATTTCTAGACTCTTCTCATTACAATTCACCTAAAAATCACCTTTTCATCACTTATCAAGTCCTATTTTAAGGTGTTGTAAAGTCTTGTAACAAGACCTCACAGTTTTCTGGGCTTGTTATCACTATTTACACCTTTCTTATGATTTATATGGCCCCTTTATGCACTCATAAGACTTGATTTAGTGTATTTTTGAATGTAAACCCAACAAACAACATTAAATGCAAGTTAATTCCCGACACCCACTTACAAGCCCAAGGTGGGACCCATTCGCCATGGGTGGTGAATGAGTACCTCTTGGCTCCAAATATAAAATAATTTAAAATTCCTTTTAGGTTTTTATTCAAAAATACCTTATGTCGGCTTGTGATGATGTATTATTCGGTTATTACGGCATAAGTACATGTATAAATAAGTGTTTTTTCTCATTTTACACCTAATTCATTCAAACATTCATCAAGTTCACTCATCCACTAATTACATTCAAGCATCATTCAATTAAGCAAACATCAAGCATCTTGGAGCAGCCATTGATATATCTTCATATTTCTTCAACAAGGTTGGTGAGTTTAGGACACTTGCATGTTGTTTATTCATCATTTCTTTCTCATTTCATTTCATCTCTTTATTAAGGGTTTGATTACCAAAGTGGGATTTGACCAAGGAAAATCCCTATACTTTAACCCTTCACCATTTCCCCCCTTTTGCATGTCTTTGCAAAATTTTGTATGCGGACTTGCTAAGAAATTAGGTCTTGAAAAGTGGACAAGAATTCAATAAAGTGTTTCAAGTCAACTAAACCCTATTTCAAGCTTGTAGACAACCTATAGTCAGTTTTATGTAGATTTGACTCTGTCAACCCGATAAGAAGACAAGTGTAGATCTAGAGCTATAGAATTGACCTTTGATTTCATATATTTTTGAGGAGGACTGATTCTCCATCAGTGGCGAATGAGTCCCACCTTAGGGTTGAAAATTTTGATTTTGTCAGAATCCAATTCTTGACAGTCAGAAAGCAGTTTCAGGTGTTTTTGTCAGTAGTAGGACTAATTCATCATCAATGGTGAATGAGTCCCACTGGTGATTTACAGTGATTTCTGCTAGTTTTCAAATCCTTCCAGATTCAACATTCAATTCCTAGGTGCACTTTGTTCAACCTCTTTTATTTATGTTTATGTTTTTTCATTTTCTAATTCATTCTTGCATACCTCACTATGTTTTCAAACATTGTACATTTCATTAGTTTTACATTCATAACCAATCAATTTCATTGCTTAGTTGCACTTAGATCATTCCATTTAGTCAAAATTCCATATTTAATTCCTTTATTTGAGTGAACCACCTCAATTTTAGGATTCTATCTCTCTCCTTTTAGGTGAAATATCCTAAGAGTGCAAGAGAAGTCCATAGCCAACCCTTAAAATTGATGGTTCACTCTGAAAGGGTGGAGGATATAATGGAACTACCGTTGCTTGTTAACTAGAAAGGGTTATAGTCTTTCCTAGGGAAAATTAACTTCATCAATTGATTCATTTTATACTTCACAAGTATTGTGAGACCTATCACACTGATGCTAAAGAAGGGATTAGCATTCAAATGGACCCCACAAGGCAAGCTTTCCTTCAAGCAGATTAAGGTAACCATCTCTACAACTTTGGTGTTAGCTAGCCCGGACTTCTCCAAAGAATTCTTGTTGTATGTTTACAACGGCTAGAAAAACATAGCCTCTATGCCCACACAAAAGGATGAACAACCTGGAGGCAAAGAGCATCCCATTTCTTTCCACTCTAGTACCTTGAAGAGATACAAAAATAGATATAATTTCATTGAAAAGAAAGACTTTTCTATTGTCAAAATCCTTGAAAAGTTCTAACACTTGGTTTTAGCCAATAGAATTATAGCCCTCATTGTCCATCCTAGTGTTAGGGAGTACATCACAAAGGGTGAGATAATTGAGAAAAGGTACAACTAGATCACAAAGATCCTATAGTATGGTGTGGAAATTTGGTCAACCAAGATGGTCTGAGGAAGAGGTCCATGTGAATATCTCACGCAAGAGCTAGAGCCCCAGGTAGAAGAAGAAATCGACCAAGTCTATGCAAATCAATTTGATTCCAATGAGTTGTGGGTGGCTGATTGGACGAGATTCATGTAGAATAGCCGATACCCACCCAACATCCTACTACACAAAAGAAGATATTGCAGGCTGCAAGGTGTTGGATATGTATTGGTCGAAGGAGTTCTATTCAAAATAAATTATGATGAATTCCTCTGCTATGTGGACAAGCGATAAGCCAAAAAAAATTGAACAAGTTTCATAGTAGCTCAAAAGGTGGACACTTCTATGTCAATACCACTACCTTAAAAATAATGTGAGCAGGCTACTACTAGCCTACAATATTCTTTGAAGCTCACCATCTAGTGAAAAAATGCACCTAGTACCAATATTTTGTCAGCAAGCAAAAGAACTCTTCCATGCTATTGATTCTGAGCATAATCAAAGAATACTTTGCATAGTGGGGGTTATATTTTATTGGGATAATCAATCATATTTCTAGTGTGGGGAAAAAATGGATACTTATGGCCACTAATTATTTCACAAGATGGGAAAAGGAAATTCCTCTAAAGAATGCTATAGAAGTCAAGATTGTCAATTTTATTGAGGAACTAGTGGCATATTCAGTTCATGAAAGACCATCATATTAGATAATTGACGAGCCTTTGTAGGCTCTAGGATGTCAAACTTCTCCCTTCAGCATGAGGTCTACATCAAGACTTTGTAAAACTACTACACATAGGGGAATGGGCTAGCAAAATCCACCAACAAGAACCTAATCAGGTTGATAAAGCACATCGGGTCAAAGCACCAAAGAGATTGGAACAAACATATATGAGCAGCCTTATGGATAGATTGTATCACACCTAAGAAAATTCTGAGAGCCTCCCCCTATGAGTTGTTGTATAGAAAGGAAGTAGTCCTACCCATGTTGATGGAGATCCTAACACTGCAACTGTTAAAGTCCTTAGAAGTTGAGGAAGATAGCAAGATGGAAGTGAGATTACTTGAGCTATTAATCCCCAAGGAAAAAAAGAGAAAAGGTGTTTGATGCCATGATCAAATGCCAGTAGGTGGTTAAAATTTTTTTTGACAAGAAGGGCTCTGAACTAGGCTTTAGGGAAGGGAATCTTGTTTTAAAATTTGGTGAACGAGCTGCAAAACCAGGGCAGCATGCAAAATTTTATTCACTATGGAAGGGTCCCTTACGTATTTACAATTATAAGGAAAGAAATGTGTATGAGCTTGAAGAAATGAATGACAACATTTTGGATATAACAGTAAATGGTATTCATCTAAAACTATTCAATTAAATATGCATAGTTCATTAAAATTTTATCTTATGTACCATATACATAATTTTTTGTAAATAAGTGTTTGTGAATAAGCCATGAGTGGAAACAAGAAATATTATATTATATTCATGAGGAAATCGTTCACATATAGTATGAAATTTGAGTGTTAATCTTAGGGAGAAGCTTGAAAATCTTCTCCTTTAAAAGCCAAAAAATAATTCATCACTACAAAGCCAAAATGGGAGGCAATACGAAAAAATTATGAGAAATTGAGCTTCCAAAGTAGCAATGGATAAAAAAGCACAGTTTTTTTAGAGTTCATGAGCAAACAACAACATGGTCTTCATCACATGGCCTCAGGAACACTGCACAAGCTTCATTCCTCTATGCCAGGGCTATAGACCAGGCTCTGGAAGGCGGTAATCCATTCAACGCCATAAATGGGATCCACATTGTTCATCTTCAAGAGGAAGGTAGCTGCAGGTTGGAACTGTTGGTGGTGGCACTTAAGAGCCATTCTTTGGAAATTAGTAAGGAAGGGCAGCCAAGGCACTACCTTGGATTGTCTACATGCCTATGAATTCCCATTGCCGACTAGATACCAACATCAGGGACATCCACTTAAACAATTTTGTCCATCCCTTCCAAGTATGATGAATGGAACATCACCCGACAAAGATCAATGATCCATGATTTGTTAATGTTCAAATCCAATAGCGAGGCCACAAACCAAGAGATAATATTGGTGTTGCAGCATGGCTAGTTCTCATCCTTCACATAATCCCTCCCTAGGACCCATTTGAATGCCATGATGATTAGGCGATTCTTCATTTGTAGCAAGTGTTTGAGCCTATCATTACTAATCTCCTCAACAAAGGAGCCTTGCAACTTTTGGATCCAAAGCCAAATTGGAGTACCTAGGCCATTCATGATGCAACAACAAAATTTACTAGACTTAAAAGTAAAGAGCACAATGGAAGAAACTTACCAACTTAATGAAAAATTAATGACTATGCTTGCAAGATAGGCATGCTATTTATAGAAAAACATGAGCCGGAAAAGTTTGCGAGCAGAAAAAAAAATTCCCATGAAATGACAATGGAAGTTATGAGTCGGCGGTAGGAATTAAAAGGTAAATCATACAAGGAAGATTTGGCAAAGCTTTGGGAAATTAATTCAGGCATTGGAAATTAATGCTTACATATACAACTTTCCACCATGTGTTCATCATCTTCATTAATGCCAACCAGCTCACCTGTGTGAAAAGATTTTTTTTTATGCTAGCTCCTGCTTAATTAATAAAAATGTCTTTTCTAAAGCATGCTTTTCGCTAATCAAGGTTACCTTTCTCCAAGGTCAGCGTAAGGAATGTACTAATTACATTCTTATAGTGAAGTTGGAATTTTGAAGAAGTCTTGGTCCCCACTCCACACATATTGCCTTGCTAGTAGTGCTTAACAAGCTATCGATAATGACAACTCATTTACAGCATGTGCGTTTGAGAATTGAATGATCCAAAAGAAAAAAAAATTCTAAGTGTTGAATCCTTGAGTAAAGAATTCTCTAAGATTTGAGTCTGTAGAATTCTTCTAAGAACACAAAAATGGTTGAGGCATCATCTTTTGGTCAAAACGCTAGAATCTTGTTCACAAAGCTAGGATATGTCAACATTTTTTGAGATATCTCTTATGCCAATGCTTCAGAACTACAAGAATGAAGATTTCTACATACCAAAGTCATACAACCAAGCAACCACACTAAAAAGAGGCGGTCAATGATTTTGTGGATAACATATTCAACCCCAAGCTACACACAAACCCTAAGAGCCTCTGAGAAGGAGAATTGCAGAGAATGATTGCCAAAAGGCTGATGAAGGGCCTTGGAATGAGACTCTGGCATTGTGATTTACCATAATACATGTTGGCCTTCATGCATCCATGTCCAAAGCTAGTATGTAGATGTATGTGCAGAAAATATAGACAAAGAGACTAGAGTTATCAGCGGTGATAGGTTAAAAATCACCATTAATGCGAAAGCTATCAAGGATATGCCATGTATCCCTTCAAACATGGAAGTCAAGAGGTTATCACGTGAGCACATGGAAGAGTTTTGGGAAACCAAAAGAGAATAAGTGAAATTTTACAAGGATGAAATGGGCAGGGAGCATGACAATGGAGAAATTATCTTCCCTCTCTCATATAAAATTTTCCATTCAGACTTATAGGCCATCTTTTCAATGCTATCCTTCATATACAACCACGAAATGGATGACAACATTCTCAAATTACGGATGGGCGTGGCTTTCATACTGAGGAAAGAAAAGAGACATAAGAATTTTGATTTCACTGAAGCAATCGTTATTAAAATGCTTCAACAATACAACAAATATAATCATTCTTTCAAATTCAGGTATTCCTCTTTTCTGGTGCATTTAATTTTACATAAAAACCCTAAATTATTTATTGGTCATTTTCCACTTAGTATGTTTGATGCATCGGGTTATACAACCCAATTTCAGCCTAGACCCATGTGCTTTCAAGCACATGGGATTATTATTTATTCATCGACTATTTCCTGTAACTCGTGCTTCTGGATTTATCTTGGTATTGGTCAACTAGGTTTTCTTCTAAGGGTTTAGAATGGATGAAGAATCACCAAACCGTGATAGATTATTTTATGGGGATTAATTTTAATTTTATTAGATGTCATGGATTTAATGAGGATCCCTTCAAATTTCCTAAGTTTGCTATAGAAAAGACACGCGCCCAAAAGGCATGCCATCAGTCAATGATTGCAAACAATTCTTATGGTTCCAAGAGGCATAAGAAGGCAATCCACACAATTTCTCTCACTATCACAAAAAGCTAGGTAATGCTCATAAGGAGAGAGGAGCAAGATGTGTTAACTAGCAAGTTGGTCTACCTTGGCCTAGTTCTCATTTGTGATAGATGGAAATATATAATCTCATTGGGAATTTTTCATTCAAGCATGAAAAGCAGCCATATTGGGAGGAAAGGAAAAACTTAGACGAGGAGAGGGTAGAGGTCTATATTGACCTAGCTTTCATACCATTTATGTGACCCTCATGGCTTCCTTTCTATCCAAGAGTAGCAAAATTATGACAAAGTGTCTAGATGGATAAATCCCTCAAGATACAATTGAAAAATTTAGGGTGGTTGAAAATGTTGGAAATAGGATGCCATTTAATTGCAATCCTAAACATTATTTATTTCATGTATCTCCTAAGTCCTTGGAAAGTGTTCTCAAACACTAGGATTAGAAAGAGATTAATATTGAATGAAATAATCATGTTAATTGACATTTTTAATTAATTCTAAATGTTAGGATCATGTGAGGACATTTAATATGAGTTCCTAAATAATAGGGGCACATGGGGTTCCCACATGGAAGGTGGAACCCATCTTGAGTTATGTTAACTGTTTGGAGAAAAAGATAACACTTTTTTAATGCATGTAAGGATCCTAGAAGTTAGGTATTGATGTTTACATGCATGAAGTTTAGTTTACTTTAGTTCAGTTCAGTTTAGACTAGTTTAGTTCAGTTCAGTTCAGTTTAGTTTACTATCAGTTTAGTTCAGTTCAGTTTAGTTCAGTTCAATTATCTTTAGTTGTATGTAGTTAGTTTTAGTTGAATGCTAGTTGACTTCAGTTAACTTGGAATGCATGACTAATGACTTGAGTTGCACGACAGATAACAGGTAACTACTTTTAGTTAACAAGGGATGACCATTCTTGCATGAATGGTAGAGAGATATGTTTCAGTTAAAAGAGAATAACTTGGACTCACCTTGGGCGCCCAAGTTGGCTTCTTGGAGTTAACATTTTTGCATGCTAAGATATTTCAGAAGGTTGAGTTAAGTGGGCCCATTCTTGGGTGCTAAATTTGAAGATAAGCTTTGAAGATATCTTCAGAATAAAGGTTGAGTTATGACTTCAGTTTGGGACACCCAAATGGATGGAGTTGATTTGACATTGTTCCTCACGGTAGAACTCTACTTGCAAGAGATAGGCATAGGTTTTTGGTGATAAGCTTTGAGCTTTGTAATTGTAACTCTTTGGAGTTTACAAAGTTAATTATTTCCTATTTATCTCAAGCAAGTTGAAGAAAGTTTGTATCAGTTTATATTGTAGGTTGTGAAGAAGATTTGTTGAAGGAAAAATAAGCATCTCAAGCAAGGATTGGAATTATTGTAATCGTATTCTAAGATTAAATAATACATTGATACTTGGTGGAGTTTTTCCCTGAAAGGGTTTCTCCATGATATATGATGTGTATCTTCTAATATTCTATCTAATTCTTCTACAACCTTTTTTCTTCATTCTACAAATGATAAAATGAATTAATCAGATAATCACCCACAAAGAATCTGTAACAAAGAATACATAGTTAGATCAGTGGTCATAAAGTCTTACAAAGTATTCAGCTATGTAAACACCTCAATTTTCAATAGAAAAGAAAAATAGCTAATGTCTGGAGGTGCCAACAGGAGATCATGTAGCTAGGACCCTTATTCAAAACTGTTAAAGCAATAGATGAGTGTTTCGATGAGATTTATGATGATGAGGCCAGATCCGATACTAATCTAGGGTCTGATCAAGGGGATGATAGGATCGTGCACCAGTTTCTGATCCACTGCCTCAAGCACCCAAAGTATGGAAGGGGAAGGAAAAGCAATCACACCAAAGGGAGTCACAGATCTCATCTTCCACCAGCATCCTAACAAGGGGTAAGAAAACTTGACAGACTTCATGAAAATATTTTATAGTTCAAAAGGTCCAAGGTTCGTCAGAGTCAGTCATCAAAGTTTCTGAATCAACCAATGTGCCCCCCTGCAAAGAAAATGAAAATACAAGACTTGGGTGGGACAAGATCCTCAGAGAAGGGAGAAGAAGAAATGAACTTCTCTCTGCAACTATCTTCAACCCCAACAATCCAAGTAAGTTTCATACCCACCATTCTCTCTTCTACTACATCTTTAATTCATGTTGTCCCCCCATTTCCAAAGTAGAACCCCCCATTTGTTGATTATGATATGCTCATCCTTACCACACCCTTGACTATATTTGATAGTGAGTATCATACAAAAACCCTGCACATTGAATGAGCATCTTCCACTGCAATTGTGATTAATTCTTCGATTGCCTTATCTATGGTAGAAGTTATAAACACAAAGCCACCCATGCTACATGTTTCATCACCTTTTCCCACTTCTAGGAATGTGCCTCTTTTTTCGTCCACTGGCCCCTTTACCCCAATAACCACTCTTTTTTCTTCTTAGGTCATACATGGGATCATAACCTTTTCATTGATAGCACTTCCTTTTTCTTCCCCTCCAACTTAGTCAGTCGAAAGCACCCATGTTGTCACCCTCTATGGCCTCCCCATAGGTGTCTTTGTTGCTAAATAAAATATTAAGTCCTCGCAGAACCTCCAAACCCAAATGGAGTTAACCAAGCAAGCCCGACAAGAAAGGAAACATAAGTTGTGGGTAAAAGCCATAGAAAATACAACCACCTTGAAGCTAGAAACTTGTTTCGATGAGGAACATAATGCTTTGATGATATCGACTATGAGGTTGCGGGTGTCCAAACCAAAGGGAGAGATGTAGTATGAAGATTATGATATCCAAACTATGGGTCTCAACTTGAGCAAAGCTCTCCTGAATGAAAAAATAGGCCTTGCCAAAGCAACATAGAAGGTGGTTTACATTGATTACAAAAAATTGGACAAGAAATTGAAAAAGTGCAAGGTAGAGCTAGAGAATATGAAGGCCATGGTGGATAGATTACAAGAAGAGATCAATGAAAAAGATAAGGATGTGGCCCACTTAAGGTAGACATAGGATTATCAAGGAGAAGCAACTAAGTCTCTTGAAGAAATTCAAAATGAAAGAGATCAAATTTATGCCAAGGTGCAAATATTGGAGAGAGAGGTTGAGGTCGAGGACAAAGCCACTTAAAATGTGAAATTCCAAATGCAATAGGTCACTGAAAAGAATCATCGGAAGTAGAAATATTTTGATGAGACAATGGGCTGACAAAACATTCTATGTGTGGAGTTGAAAAAAGAGTTGTAGGAGATGGGAAAGGAGAAGGATGATATGCACAAAGATTTCGCTAGCACCCAATCCCAAGCAGCTGAAAAATCTCCAAAAGGCCTAGGCGGAGATAGAGAAGGAAAGGCAAGAGAAGCAAGAAATTGAGTCTATTATGAAAACTTGTAACAGCGAGGTAGAGAAGTTTCACTCTAAACTTTCAAGCACCCTCTAAGAGATGAATCAATTGAAGGAAAGCATGAAGGATAAGGAAATCCAATTCCAATAGGAATTAGCTACAACATGAAGGTTCGGGCTCCTCCCAATACTTCAAGGAGTATTATCCTCACATTGGGAAAGAATCATGATCATAGTAGTAGCGCTCAAACCATCTTTGAAATTCCTAAAAGATGCATAGAAGTTGAACGAAAAGGTCAGCCCAACGGTCGACCAAATTCTACATATGATCACCCTCCTTTCTAAGGAGTCGGGTAGGTTAATCATTAAGATATATAAGGCACAATTGAGGAAGCTTTGAGGGATGTTAGAATTTTGGATTCAAGGGAAGTTGCAAGAAAGGAAAATGAATTCATCACAGGTGTAACCAGGTTGCCTAGAAAAGCAAGGCTTGCTAGTTAGCATTGACTGAGAAGACCGAGGAAATAAGGGAGGACTTAAAAGCTCTAATCTATTTTAGA
Organism: Sequoia sempervirens; assembly: GCA_007258455.2. NCBI lineage: Eukaryota > Viridiplantae > Streptophyta > Pinopsida > Cupressales > Cupressaceae > Sequoia > Sequoia sempervirens. Next base: position 126,074 of record VDFB02041330.1, read on the forward strand.
TTACTCTCCTTATTCTCAATAGACAAAGGGGTGTTGACAGAAGAGAAAATCAAGGAGGCTATCAGGCTCAAACAATAGGATTTCTCGTCACTCCAAGGTTTGAGCCCATCACCTTCAATCAAGGAGATAAAAAAAGTGCTTCTCTATTTATCCTAAATCTACTACCACATTGGAGATGCTTCATAAAAATCGTGTGGGTTTTCTTTCAAAGATGTTCTCGATCTCAACTAGGCCTATGAGACACTATGAGCACTTGTTCTACCTTCTAATGAAGATTGGGAGTTCCAACATGCTTCTTTCCTCAAACTCTGAGGATTCTTTTATATCTGGGTTCATGCCTCAAAAAGCAAAGGCCCCCTATGAGTTGCCAGAAACTATGGAGCAACTTTTCTCTAAGATTTTTTCTTTTGATTTCATCCCCTACAGTCTTCCTTTTTTGGATCTTAGTTCTTTTTTCACATTTTGATGTCACCACACCCTGAAGGAAACCTTTTTCCATATCGCTTTCCTTTTGAGCCCGAAGTGGAACATGTGGATACGTGGCAATTATTTTCCCCAAGCTACTCTCATGGACTTATAAATCACCCACTAACACACAATATCACTCACATTTGTCAAGCAGGTTGTTTCACCAATGGGTGTATCATTTCTTTGGTGGAGTTTGTCAGGTAGAACAACGGGTCTTTTGTCTTTGGGATTGGTTTTTTAGGGTAGTTTCATTATTCCTCGTAGAAGATCGAACTAGAATTTTTCTAGGTTGTAAGGATTCTTCTCTGAAAAGCATATCTTCACAAAGCTTCTGCAATATCCAAAACCATTAATGAAGCAACTCAACTTTTATTGGCAAATATTTTTGTGATCGAATCATATATTTGATCATATTTCAGAGTACCAGACGAGGATACCTATTGGGATTTCATCTCTATCAGCTACAGTACTGACTCATCTCTCTAGCTCTATAAAGGGGGTTGCAGTGGCTTGTTATTAGGATGATCATTAGGAAAAAGCTTTTTTATTTGTTAGAGGATTAGAGTAGGGGAGGAATAAGGAATAATTTTATAGAGATTTTTTTCTCTTTGGCATGTTAAATTATCAAGACTATTAATTGAATTGGCATTCGACCTTTTCTTTTATGTGATTTATTGCAAGAACATGTAATAGTAGGGAGAAATCTTTGAGATTGTGCATTTATGGCCTTTGTCATGATTTTTTTTTCTATTCTATGTATGATGAATGCTCTGTGTCAATACATACTAATATAGTCTTGGCGATTGCTTTATATGCCATTAGCTTTTATGTTTGATGCTATCTTTCATAAATTGAATCATGTTCATTGTACTCTTTCACTTTCTATAAAGATTACACTAACCTTCATATTATGCTATAAGAGAAAAAAGGGTTATGTAAAGATCTAAAATATTTTTGTTAGTACTGGGTTTCTTATTTCTATTGGACCTTAATGGTTGCTTCCCGCAGGAAGATTTGAAGGATTTATCTATGCTCCTTTAGTCCTTAGTTGTTCATTCTCTTTCCAAAAATGAAGGGTCTGTGACATTTTGTGTCCATTTCATTAGGATTAAGAAGCTACTAGGCTTTGAAATGTTGTAAAACCTTTGGTGCATTGCCACCTTTTTTCTTCTCTCCATTTCTCTTCCCCTTTTCTCCAAAATACTAAGAAGATTCAACTTCTATAAAAATCCTGGAGGTCATTTAGTGAGGCGCAAGTTGGTTCCCCACTCACTAAATTTCCCATAAGGCTATTCGGGACAAGTGCAAGCTTTCATGATCAATAGTGATGACATGCAATAAATATGAAAAAGCCTAGAAAAAAATTGTACTATCCAAATTATGATTTATGAATTAATATATTTATTGTTTACATTACAAGCTCAATTTGGATTGTAGAAAATTTCAATTTTCAATCCCATAAATCTCCCCACTTTCCATGTGTACAAATAAAGCTAAATGGTATAATGAATATACATGACTATTTCAATAATCTTACATCATTTTAATAAATGTTGAGTTGTTGACTCATGAAAATAGCTTGCTCCCTCTCATTTTTTGTTGTGTTGATTGAAATCACATTGATAAATAACTCTAGATCAAGGATACTAGACCATCAATTACCTTTAAATTCTCTCAAAAGTGAAACATGGAGTATGGTCCTAGTAAATTTGGAGCATGCTAGTGAATGAAGCGGGGTTTGCATACACTTGAAAAAATTATATTTTAATTTGTACCCATCCACATGCGATTCACTTGGATACTCTTAATTTGATCCTCTTTAAGGATTTTTAAAATTTTAGTAGGTTTATTTTGACCAACAATAAAATTACCATGTCTCTATACCATAAGAATTTGATGATTAATCCAACATAAGTTGTAAGTATGAGAATTTTTCCTAAGAATAATTGAAAATAGGAGAGTTTATTGTTGATAAATTTGATAATTACTTTAAAAATAAGATAATTAGATGGATGGTGACCAACTTCTTTGATCACTTAATTATAGACATGTGTAGAATGTGTAGGTAAAATTTTTATACCTACATAGAATTATTTGAAGTTAATTTTTGAAAACATGTTTCATACTAGATATATATAGGTCACTTATATTTTCTCATATTGTTAAATATTACACATTACATTTATTTACAAGTAGATGTCAATTATCTTGATCAATCAACTATCCCCTTTTCAATTATCCATAGGAAAACTTCTTGTAATGAATTATTTGTCAATGATATTGCATTGGCTACAAGTGCCATAAGTAATACTATTACAAACATCACTAACCTTATTCATTATCTACAAGTTACATTGATAAATCTTGTCAAACAAGTTTCATGTTTAAAAATGAAATATCACTTGCAATTCTCTAATGGAATGTGTTGAAAAAAGTGTCTCAACCTTGATCATAATGTTAATATCACTTGAAAGGTGTGATTTTCATGAATAAAATAGAAATACTTAATTTTTGGGCTAGAGGCTTAGCTTTTGGGAAAAATAAAACTTCCCAATTGCTTGGAAAGTTACCTATGGGTTCCCACTGCATAGATCTCTTTGAGAAATTTAGTTTATTTTAAAGGGCCCAATCTTCCAACCAGATCCAAACTTATGGCTCCTAGAAGTTTGTGCAGTAAATGTAAAAAGTTTTTGGATGCATAAAAAAATTGTAGAGGGGAGTTACACCTATCAAGAAACTTATGATGGATATTATGATGCCACCATAAGGTATCTCTGATTGGGGGGGTAAGAGAAAAATGATGGGGACCAAGAAGTGGTCACGACCACTTTTGGTTCATCTAGGGAAGAACACAAATGCATTATAATGTTCTTGCATTTTAATGCACTAAAATCATAATCTAAGTTCATGTTATGGCTTGGTAGCGATCAAGCCTAGGCTCAATCACTAGAAAACCATAATGCAAGTATATCATAACATGAGCATATTATAACACACACATGCTATAATGCACACATTTTTCTGAGAATAAAAAATATAGGTCTCCCTCTCCTTCCCCTACATAATGTGGGTCAAGCTCCCCCCACACCTGTTGTTAGGAACTAGGACCCAAGCACAGTTAAAAAAAAAACCTCTAAATCAAGAAGATAATTAGGATCCATTATTAATAACGAGAGAGATGGGGATGGAGATGGAGATGGATATGGAGATAGAGAGAGGGAGAGAAGGAGAGGGATAGAAAGAGAGAGGGAATAGAGAGATGAAAGAGAAAAATATATAGGAAGGGAGAGAGAGAATGAGAGAGGGATAAATGGAGTCATATCTAGATATAGAAAGGGATAGAGGAAGAAAGAAGTAGAGATAAAGATAGGGTATGTGTAGGATCATGATGGGCCAAAAAGTGGCAATATGATAGGTATGTGGGTGACGAATTTCTTTTTACCCAAAATTGATGAAACAAAAATTATTTTTAAAGGAGATTCTCAGCTTTCAACCAATATAAATTATGCCTTACTTTGAATTTAATAAGTAATTATTACTCATTTTCTATTTGAATTACGACTAAAGTCCTTACTTATAGGCTAACTGAAAAACATCTATAGCTTTCAAACAGTATCACATTTTTTGAATCCAAAACATGCATGACATTCTATGCTTCACATATTATAGGATTAAAAAAAGAAAAATTAAATTTCATAAATTTTTGACCAAGTTAAGGTGGTCAGACATACGAGTTTTTATATTTTTTAAAAGTTGTAATAAAAAATTTCATAATTAATTATTTACTTGGAAAAAAATTATAAAAAAATATGCATCACATCGGGACATGAGTCCTCTACTTATATCTAAAATATTATAAAAAAATATTATCATTTTATTGTGGTTAGGGTGGTCAGATAGACACCTACTTCTTATTTTTCCCTAAAATTTAAGTACTACTGCATTGAAATTTTAAATTTTCACCAAATATATATATATTTTTTAAACAAACCTAGTAGTTTAGAAACTACATTCAATTTGGTACTGATTCTATTCTTACATATTTTTGAAATAATATAGATAACTTATTCAAAATTTTATGTCAAGTTTCCTATCTCTAATTTTTCTAAATTTTTTGCCACTTAAGGGACTACTTTTTCCATGATGATCCTACACATACCCAATAGAGGGGGGAGAGAAATAGATAGAGAGATAGAGGTAGAGGGAGAGATAAATATAGGGAGGTAGGAATAGAGAGAGATAATGATGTAGGAATAAAGAGAGAGAGAGATAGAGATATAGAGGAATAGATAGATAGATCCATTTAGGAAGAGGGGGAGAGATAGGGAGGAGAGATAGGGAGATAGATATTGTGAGATATAGAGAGAGAGGGAGATAGATAGGCAAGGAGGGAGGGACATAGGGGGATAGAAAGATAGAGGTAGAGAAAGGGAGAGAGATAAGTAGAGAGGGAGAGATAATAAGAGGGGGGAGAGAAAGAGATATAGATGGGTAAACCCACAAAAGTGGTTTATAATTTGAGTGAGGAAGGAAAAGTTGCAAAAAATGACCCTATGCAAAAAAAATTGGTTTTTGGGGTTCAAATGAACCCTTTGGTTCGAGGGAACCAAAAAAGGGTTGAAATGAGCCAATTAAATGCAAGGTCCCACTATTATTGCCAAAAAACCCAAAGAAAACATTTTTTGAAAGGGGGTTCGAATGAACCTTTGTTCGCTCGAACTCCCCTTTTCCCACCTTCTCACCATTTGGCACCAAAAAAGTCCAAAATTTTGCACTTTGAAACTCGGGTTGAGGATGAAAATGGAGGAGACTTCACAAACCCAACTGGATTATGGTAGTCCTTGGAACGAGCTATCCAAAAAATATAATTTTAATATGTTTTGGTTTTATTATGTATTTTCTTTCTTATTTTTATTAAACATAGGTTTTTCATCAAAAATCAAGCTCTTTGTTTTGCACATGTGGAAAAATATTAAATTATCAAAAAAAAATTGGAAAATATGAGTGCACCAGTGTACCATAGAAAAATGGATCATTGACATTTTCATGGTTATTTAGGTCTTTCTCTTATGATGCTTGACCTATTTTTCTTTGATTTAATGTTGTAATGTAACTTATACATTCACACTAGGTCCTAAATATTCAAATTATGATGTCTTGTGAAGGTGTCGTGAAGTGTTGTAACACATTTCTACACTTTTCTAGACTCTTCTCATTATAATTCATCTAAAAATCACCTTTTTTATCCCTTATCAAGTCCTATTTTAAAGTCTTGTAAAGTCTTGTAACAAGATTTCATGTTTTTCTAGGCTTGAACATTATCACTATTTACACCTTTCTTATGCTTTATTTGACCCCTTTATGCACTTACAAGTCATAATTAAGTCTATTTTTGAATGTAAACCCAACAAACCACATTAAATGCAACTTAATACCCGGTACCCACTTACAAGCCTAGAGTGGGACCCATTCGCCATGGGTGGCGAATGACTCCCTCTTGGCTCCAAATTCAAAATAATTCAAAATTCCTTTCAGTTTTTTATTCAAAAAGACCTTATGTCGGCCTATGATGTTGTAGATCATTGGATAATTAGGGCATAATTGTGTATAAATAAGTGTTTTTCCATCAATTTCAACCCCCATTTATTCACTAATTCATCCAAGCATTCATCCCATTCACTAGTTCATTCAAGCATCATTCAATCAAGCAATCACCAACCATCATGGAGCAGCCATCGACATATCTTCAGACTTCAACAACAAGGTTTTGGTGAGTTTAGGACATTTGCATGTTGTTAGTCATCATTTCCTTCTTTACTCCATTCCATTTCTTTATCAAGGGTTTGATTACCAAAGTGGGATTTGACCAAGGAAAATCCCTATACCCTAACCCTTAACCATTTTCCCCTTTTGTATGTGTGTTTGTAGACAAGTTGTATGCAAAATTGTCAAGAAAATAGGTCTTGAAAGGTGGTCAATAAGTCATCAAAGTGTTTCAAGTCAACCAAACCCTAATTCAAGTTTTGAGATAACCTACAACTCATTTTCTATAGATTTGACTAGATTTCAACCCGACAAGAAGACAAGTGCAGATCTGGACCTATAGGATTGACCTTTGAATTTTTAAAATTTTGGAGGAGGACTAATTCACCATCAGTGATGAATGAGTCCCACCTATAGGTTATAAAAGTTAATTTTTTTAGAATCTAGTTCCCAACAGTCAGAAAGCAGTTTCAAGTCTTTTTACTAATAGGAGGACTGATTCACCATCAGTGGCAAATGAGTCCCACTAGTGATTAGTAGTGATTTCTTCCAATTTTCAAAACCTTTCAAGATCAACATTCAACTTCTAGGTGCACTTTGTTAAACCTCATTCAATTTTTTTTGCATTAGTTCATGTTTTTAGTTCATTTTTGCATACCTCGTTGTGTTTTCAAACATTGCATATTACATTAGTTTTACATTCATAATCAATCAATTTCATCACTTAGTTGCATTTAGATCATTGCATTTAGTCTCAATTTCATCTTCATACCTTAGTTTGAGTGAACCAACTCAATTTTAGGTTTTTATCTCTCTCCTTTTAGGTGAAAGATCCTAAGAGTGTAATAGAAGTACATAGAACACCATCCTTAAAATTGATGGTTCAACTAGATATTGAAGTCCTTGATCCAACAAAAAAAAGTTACACGTTCTATGGTCCACCTATGTCTGAATTGTAATTGGTTTGACTTGAAACTTGATTAAGGAAAAATATTCAATAAAACACTATCAAACGAATTGGAAGCACTAGATATTGTAGTTACAAATCTAAATTCAAAAAAATTTAGAATTTTATCCTTCATGGAAAAAAAGTTATGCCTTATATGGTGAGCATCACTCCTTAAAAATGTTGTTTACTGATAAAAACTAGTTTTCGAAGGAGATGGAAAAAGAAGTGCAATCTGTTTCCATTTTTTTTTTTAAATATATATTTAGAATCTACAAACAAAATATCACAAATCACTAGTTTGTATAATCTTCAAATTCCTCACGATTTAGCTGCTATAGGTGCTCGAAAGTGAAGATTTAGTTAGAAAAAATTATTTTAGTGTCTAGTTTGGACAAAAATTGTAAACTAATATTGTGGGATCACCCAAAGGGAGATATAGCGAGATAGAGAGGGATAGGGAGATAGATAGGTTGATAGGGATATAGAGGTAGAGAAAATATGAATAGAAAGGGATAGAGAGGAGTAAGAGGGATGCAGATAGATAGATAGTGAGAGTTAGAGATAATGAGATATAGAAAGAGAGGGAGAGAGATATTGAGATAGAGATAGAGGGGGGAGAGAGAGAGAGAGAGAGAGAGAGAGAGATAAATAATAGAGAGAGTGAGAGATATAGAGAGGGGGGAGATAGAGAGAGATGGAGAGGGATAAATAGGGAGTGTGTGTATATGAGTGACAAATATAGAGAGGGAGAGAGATATATAGGAGAGAGAAATAGAGAGGAGAGAGAAGTAGAGAGATATAGAAAGAGGGAGTTATAGGGAAAGATATGGATAGAAAAATGGATAGATATCTAGAGATAAATATAACTTTGGAAAGATAGAGAGGTTTAGATAAAGGGAGAGAATATATATATAGGTAGAGTAAGGGAAAGGGAGAGAGGGAGAGATAGATAAATATATTGAGGGAGAGAACTATATAGAGAGATGAAGGGAGAGAAGTATATAAAGAGATGGAAATAGAGAGTGAGAGAATGAGAGGTATAGAGAGAGAGGGAGAGGTATAGAGAGAGGGACAAAGAGAGATACAAATAGAGGGAGGGACAGAGATATCAAGAGAGGGAGGGAGAGAGGGATAGAGAGAGGTATATATAGAGAGATGGAGAAGACTACATAAAGAGGAAGGGAGGGATAGAAGGGGAGAGATAGAGAGAGGGAGATAAATACATAGAGTTAGAGAAATGGAGAGAGATATGTAAAGAGGGAGAGAGTTGGTGAGATATAGGAAGAGATAAATAGGGAATGTGTGTATGAGTAAGAGAAAGATATATATAGGGTATGTGCAGGATCATAATGGGATAAAAAGTGGTGATATGATGGGTATGTGTAGGGTATGTGGCTGACGACTTTTTTTACCCAAAATTGATGAAACAAAAAAGGTTTTTAAAGGAGATTATCAACTTTCCACCAATATAAATTATGATTTAATTTGAATTTAATACATAATTATTATTCATTTTCTATTTGAATTATGACTAAAGTCCTGATTGATAGGCTAATTGAAAAATATCTATAGCTTTCAAACAGTATCACATTTTTTGAATTTGAAACATGTGTCACATTCTATGTTTCACATTCTATAGAAGTAAAAAATAAATTGAATTTCATGAAGTTTCGACCAAGTTAAGGTGGCCAGACATGCAATTTTTTTATATTTTTAAAAGTTGTAATAAAAAATTCATAATTAATTATTTACTTAGAAAAAAATTACAAGAAATATGCATCACATCGCGACATGAGTCCTCTACTTATATCTAAAATCTTATAAAAAAATATTATCATTTTGTATCAATGGGTATTTTTCAAATAGGGTTAGCAGATCAGATCAACAATATTAAAACCTAAAGAAGCTATGAAATAAAATGAAAGCTTAAAAACAAGAAAGATTAGATTACCAGATACTTGTGGCTTCCATGATTCACCTCCATAGCACCTTCTAGCTTGCAACATATGATTGTTTCCCTCATATTCATATGTGCGAGCAAATGATTATGACTATGCCCTATGCAAGTTTTGAAGGGAATGACAAAAGACTATGCCCATGACAAGTAATCAAATTGAATTAAACAAGCTAAGTGCAAAGTATGCAATTAAAATCTAAGCATAAACATGTTGCAATAATGAAGTCATCAGTCTCCAAAAATGTGAGCAAAATTGGCATTTTCTAGAAAATGCAATTTTGGGTGAACAGAGAAGATTGAAAGTTGACAAAATCCTAAAATCAGTGGTCAAAATTGCATGTGATAATCCCTAATTAGGGTTAGGGAAAAAATATTAAACGAGTGGTCAAGATGTCATTTGAGAAAATCAAATCAGTGATCGAGAATAAATGTCATAATTATCTAAAAAGATAAAGATTTTTGAAAATCAAGAAGATAAAGACTGCTTGATTTGTAAGATTTGAAAAATCAAGAGGATAAAGGTTGAACTAAAAAGAAGATTTGGAAAATCAAGAATTTTCTCAATTACTTTATTTTGGAAGAAGATTACCATTTTGAATTAAATTAATTCAAAATATGGATTTTGTGTGACAATAAATAATCAATTTTCAAATTGGGTATGTGCAGGATCATCATGGAAAAAATAGGCCCTTAAGTGGAAAAAAATCAGAAAAATTGGAGTTAGGCAACTTGACGTACAAAATTCAATAAGTTATTTATATTATTTCAAAAATATTTAAGAATAGAATATGTAGCAAATTGAATGTAGTTTCTAAACTACTAGGTTCATTTTAAAAAAAGAAAAATCTATTTGGTGAAAATTTGAAATTTCAATGTAGTAGTACTTAAATTTCAAGGAAAAATAAAGTAGGTGTCTATTTGACCACCCTAACCACAATAAAATAATAATTATTTTTATAAGATTTTAGACATAAGTAGACGACCCATATGGATGTGATGCATATTTTTTGTAATTTGTTTCCAAGTAAATAATTAATTATGATTTTTATTACAACATTTAAAAATATAAGCAATGTGTCTTACCACCTTAACTTGGTCAAAACTTCATGAATTTTTTTTTTTTTTTTTTTAATCCTATAGTATGCGAAGCATAGAATGTGATGCATGTTTTGGATTCCAACAATGTGATACCGTTTGAAAGCTATATATTTTTTTCAAAAGCTTATCAATTAGGACTTTAGTCATAATTCAAATAGAAAATGAATAATAATTATTTATTAAATTCAAAGTAAAACAAAATTTATATTGGTGGAAAGCTGAGAACCTCCTTTAAAAACCCTTTTCATTTCATCAATTTTGGGTAGAAAAAAAAATTCCAACCACATACCCTACAAATACCCATCATATTGCCACTTTTTGGCCCATCATGATCCTGCACATACCCGATTATTTACTAAAATGAAGTGATAGTTAATAATGTGGGATCGTTTTAAATAATTAATTTATTTAAAATGGGGGAGATGTCAAATTAGGTAATTAAATAATTAAACATAATTATTTAATTTAGAGGATTATGACCGATAATTAAATAAACTAACAAATTCATTTAATTATGAGAATTAGTGACATTAAATAAACAAATAAAATTCATTTATTTAATAATCAGAAGGACATAAATGAATAAAGATAATTAAATAAATTAAGAAACTTATTTAATTATGGGAAGATTTAGACAATTAATGATGTATTGAATAAATAAATATAATTTATTTATTTAATAATCATGAAGGATACAAGAGACATGCATTAATTAAATAATAATGAATTATATTATTAATAGTGGAAAGTGGACCAAGGACATAATTAAATGTCACATATACACTAGGACAAAAGTGGTAAAATAGAGCTTGCAGGCCTAGGTCATTTTTAAGTGTCTACATTTTGCCCCTCTTTTTCATAATGTAGCGTGTTGCATTGTGACAAAGAAAATAAGTCAAAAATATGACCCAGTGCAAAATATGATGAGGAAAAATGATGAGGGTTACGGTATTCCCCCTCGAGAGGACAGACGGGTTCTAAGAACACAGGTGTACGCTCAAAATTGATGAGAAGACTAGAATATGAAGAGATAAAGAAATGTTAGTGAAAAAGATATGGATAATGATATGGATGTAATGCCTATATGAGATGGGTGAGAGAAGATGACAAGACAAAAGGATATTCATGTTAGTTCCTAGATCAAATCTTTCAAAACATTACCATAGGACTTTAATATTTATTGCTCTTAATTGAATAATTGGGCAGATTATTGTAATGGCCAACAAACACCATGATATGACATAGATCAAGGTGTGCAAGGTCATACCATCACATGATACAAACAATTGCAGACAAGGATGATCGTGACTCATACTAAGAGTGTGATTGCCCTAGTCTTTTTATCATAACCAACCACAAGCATAGAAAGACAAATAAAGACAATAAAGACAAGTCATAAAACGTCATTGCTCCTCTAAATCATGTTGCCAGGACATCCTCGAGGAACTAGCAACATGACTGCCAAAAGGACTTTAGATAAGACAATCATCATGATACATCGCTGTTTCTCTAAATCCTATTGTCAAGACATCATCAAGAAACTAGTAACATGACAATCCAAAAAAAAAGACCAGACAATCATCATGATACGTCACTACTTCTCTAAATCCTGTTGTCAGGACATTGCTAAGAAATTAGTAACATGATGAAAAATCAAGCCAACCATCATGATACATCGCTGCTTCTCTAAATCCTATTGTCAAGACATCGTCAAGAAACTAGTAACATGATGAAAAATAAAAAGACAAGTACTAAGTGTTTGTCAAGTGTGTCTATCCAGATGTCAGGTTTGATGATGTTGAGATGCCAAAGTGCCAAGATTGTCAAATTTAGGAAGGAAATATCCTGAATGATGTCAATGTCGGGAGGATCGATCCTTGAATGTCAAAAGGATCCTTATAAATGTCATATGATAGTTACGATGCCTAGGAAGGACACATCCTAAGGCTTAACTGACAGAGCTATTCTTCAGAATGACACATTTGAAAGATACTGATGTCAAAAGGAGTGATCCTAAAATGTCAAGAGGATCCCTCAAAATGTCAGATGATAGTGATGATGCCTAGGAAGGATGCATCCTAAGGCATAAATGACACAATTATTCTTCAGAAGGATGCATCTGAAGGATACTGATGTCGAGAGGAGTGATCCTTAAATGTCAGGAGGATCTCTCGAAATGTCAGATGATAGTGACGATGCCTAGGAAGGACACATCCTAAGGAATAAATGACAAAGCTATTCTTCAAAAGGACACATCTAAAAGATAACCAAGAGTTGACAGATTGACTAGTTGCAACAATTTTACTTGTTTTGACTGAGTTTGACTAAAGTTTGACTTGTGTTGACTATATGTCAATATTGTCTTTCTGATATGATTGGCATGTTGATGAGATTGTCATGTTGAATAAATGATTCCCATAATTTGTTTTAGGAGTTTGTCTATTTGGAAATCATTTTATTTGACTTAAAGACATTTTGACGTGTGTGCCAGTGTAGGGCCATGAACCCTAATGGACTAACCTAGTGTGGCCTCGGGAGCTCATCAATAGATGGCCTTGCCTATGTCATACACTTAGAGACCTCGTAGATCGACAAATGATAAAGACTTGACTAATATGACTAACGTGACAAAATGCGACTTTGTTTTTGGGATTTTGTCGTGTCATTTGGATGTTTTTGTGTTTTGGCCATGTTTTGATTTTTTTAGATTTTTTTAGGACATTTTATGGTTTTTTTTGTTGACTTTTGACAGTTTATGATTTCTTTTGGACTTTTGTCTTTTTGAATGGTTTAAGAGTATCGCAACAAATGCATATGACTGATGCCTACACATGAGAATCCAAAGAAAAACATGATTGTGCCCCTAGTCAAGCTGAATACCAATTGACAGGTGATGACAACATTGTTTGACATGGGAAGGATGCATCCCAAAACAATGTGAGGATGACGATAATGTGACAAAAGTATCGAGGTCTGTAGCTGAGCCAAGAAGAAAGTCAAATAATGCTTTGGATAATGTGCTTGTGTGGATTAAACTTGTTGCATTTGGAATGACTTGGTTAGGACTAGATGGGATGATCGAGTATCCTTAGCCTATTTGACAAGGCAAAGCCAAGATAGGTGACATACATGAAAGGATGATAGGTGGCCTTGGTAAAGGATGAGAGACATGAGACTAAGGGAATTGTCATATGATTTTCAAGGACTATGTCATTTAGGATAATGAGGTTATGACAACAATGACATGATGTTTCATGAATAATGTACGACTAAAGGATAGGCATGTCAAGAGTTTTCCCAAAGCATGATTTATGTGTGCCAGTTTTATGTCAAGACCAAGGTAGGTGGGAAAAATGGGCGGGAATGATAGGGCTTAGATGGACACACGTAAATTTCATCAGAAGGGAAATGGGAAATGAGACGACTTTCCCCCAAGTGTAAAGGTCCACATAGACGATTTTACACATGACACCTGTTTGCCAAGTTTTCATCATGGTACTTATCCAAGGTGCCTGTTTGCCAGGTTTTCACCGTTGGATGAAATTTTTCTCTTTACTATTTTCTTGACTTTTTAAAAAAAATTTGGTGTCACCAAGACATCTGTTTTCCAGGTTTTCATCAAGGTGACAATTTTTTTGATATTTCTGGATAGCCTTGATGCTTTAGATGACCATTGACTATTCTGAATCCACTAATGGTGTTGATGTAGAGACTGGGGTAATGATATGCCAATAATAACCTTTCTGAAGCAATTGTCGTGTCAAGATCATAGTGCTTGCATACAAATGATTGATGTCATTGTGATCCTTGTCAACACTAGAATTGGCTTTATTAGAATACACATATTGTGATAGAGTGCCATGAGGGTCCTTATGAGAAAGAGTTGCTTCCATGATGCGATGTATTTGTGACATGGTATCTTTGGACTTTAGATGAGATGTAGGATTATGACAGATGATGGTAGATGTGGAAAGGTTGTTTGGACATTTGGATGAATCACTTTTTTATTTTCCAAACTTGGTATGGTGGATGATGGATTTTGGAGGGATGGCATTTGGAACCAACACCTTTAGATTCCTTGCTTAATGACCATTTTGAATGAGGTGGACATGTGTTATATGTGGGAGTCCTCTTGTCTTGTGGCTCCACATTGTGATTGAATTTTTCTTTTGACATATTTTCTATGCTTGATCCACTTGTCTTTGGGATCCATTTTAATTTCATTTGTCCACTTGTATTTTTGTTTGATTCAATGGCCTTTGACATTTGATTTTGATCTCTTGATTTGTATGACTTATTTTTGTTGGTTCCAAAGGGAAGGTTTAAGATGTTGAGAATGATGGTTTATGGTGTGGGTGGATGGGGTGTTGGCAGCAATCTTATGACAAGGATTTCTCATGGACTCTATTTTGACATTTGTATCTGACAAGGTTGCCCCCAGTATCAAGGAGGTTCCATTGACATCATTTGATTTGCTGACTAAAGAATAGCCAAGACCTTGATGTCTATAATTTTCCTGGAGCTGTATTGGTTCTTGAATGCCTTGCTCATGTATGCCTAGTCCTTTGCCTTGATATTGCATGCTTTGACAGATTTTGTTTGCGATGGGGTATTTATTGTTTTGAAAGCAAGGTTCTAGCCCATCATGATGTATGTGGACACTGTTACCTAGAATTTTTTCATCTGCAAGGAATCCTGCTCTGACAAAGATAGATGACCCTAGTTGATAAAGTGTCTTAGCTTCATTGTCATGTTGGACATATTTCTAACTGATATCTTTGGTCTGATCTTGTGGCATGTCAGGTTCAGATGATTCTATTGGTGCTTCCAAGTCGATGTCGAAGCCATCATTATGGTCACTGTCATAGAGTCCAGTAAATTCAGCTATAGCTCGATCATTTGTAAATATGTCCATAATGGAAGACTCTTGTTCTTGAGGAATATCGTCTATGTGTGTCATGGAGGCAAGTGTCTCATTTTGGAAAGTGTCGATAGTTGAGGCCTGTATAGGGTTAGAAAGTGTTTGATCATGAATGGCATAAAAGTCAAGGAGTGGATCATTTTGGACTTCTTGGTCAATGGTAGGGGCTTGGTCAAAGATGGGGTTGTCATGGATGATATAAAATTGGGTTGAAATATTTGTCAAGGGTAGGTGTATTTTGGATTTCATGATTGTCTTGAAGGGCTTCTTGAATGGATTGAAAGAGATGGTTATGGGATGGACTACCTTGTTCTTGACATGAGGGTGACATTATAAGGTCATGCTTTGGGCTTTCGTTTTGACATGTATCCTTAGGTTGAGACAATGGGATGTGCCTTTGAGTAATGACAAAATTTTCATGACTAGATGTGGCTTGTGAAGGGGTGACTTGAAAAGGATTAATAAATGAAGGACTAGGATAGGACGCAGGGACTTGGACTGGACTAGTATGTGAAGGACTAGGATAGGACATGGGGACTTGGACTAGACTAGTTAGTGATGACATAGGATATGACATGGAGACTTGGAATGGATTGGTTGGTGACGACATAGGATATGACATGGAGACTTGGACTAGATTAGTTCGTGACAACATAGGATATGACATGGAGACTTGGACTAGATTAGTTGGTGACGACATAGGATATGACATGGAGACTTGGACTGGATTGATATGGTAAGATATTGGGACTTGACATGAGTTGGTAGATGGTTGATAGGGCATGTAGACGTGGACGGGATTGATAGGTGAAGAACTAGCATATGATGTATGGAAACTTGGAATGGACTAGAGGACAGTTGGTTTCCCTTATCAAGGTTAGGATAAGGGTAATAACTGGATGTGTGTTGGAGATTAATGGTAGGATTTTCATTAAGTGATTCTTGATAGTGAGGGTTGATGGACAAAGGACTTGGATTGATGGATTGTTGGTATGAAGGATATTGATTTTTGGATTGGAGGAATTGTCTCTTAAAGTCTAAGGCTTATTGGTATTGACCTCTATGGTGTAACTAGTATTCAGCTTCACTAGCAATTCTATCAATAGTTTGTTGAAGGGAAGACAAGGTGGTGGATGTCATGATGTTATTTGAAAAGGATGTTAAATGCAAAGTGATAATGAGGACCAAAATGAATGACGAATGACTAAAGTGCATAATGCTAGGTCTCAGGGAACTCTAAGGTGCAATCAATTTTGGCAGAATTATGGAAAGGTATACTCAACCATTCAAAGTTTGGTCAATGTCTCAATTTTGGATTGTCAAGGGAAATCTATAAAATGAGGACCTAAAATGATGGTGAATCCCAAGGATGAAATTAAGGAAGTGCAATGATAGGCCTTTGGAAAACTAAAACTACAACCTGCAATGCAAGGATGGGGGAATTTGAGACATTCTTGTTTTGGGTGTTGACAAAGACTGTCGAAAAAGATGTCTTGATAGTAGGCTAAGATGTCTAGACTTGAATTCTGGTCTGAAACAAGGTTTATTTTGGTGCCAAGAAAATGCGTTGTTTGAGGTGGAAAATGTGTTTCAGTGATCAAATGCGCCATTCTAGGTTGCAAATGCGATGTAGTTTCACAAATGCGGCTTTTCAGATTTCAATTGCAGCTTAGTTTAACATATGTGACTTTTTAAACTTCAAATGCAGTGCAGGATAGATGAATGTGGTGTTTCAAGCAACAAATGTGTTTTAACAAAGTAGATGTGTTGTAAAGATTGTCAAATGTGGTGCAACAAAGCGAATGTGGTTTACAAATGTAGTGAAGAATGTAAAAAAGTCAACTTTTCTAATGTTTTGGTCAAAGACCTGAATTATTTAAAGTTTGACTGTTTGTTTCCATATGTTTGAATGTTGTTTGTTTTGTTTCAGTATCCAGCAAACACTTGGAAAACATGATATTTTGAATTATAATCAAACACAAAAGAGAACAAGTACAATCCTATGGTTAAGCCATGACAATATCCGCTAGATTCCACATGGGTTTCCCCAACCGCATATCAGTAGCGTGTGAATTTAGAAGCTTGGCTGCACAAGCTCCCCCTTACAGTGCACTCTCTTCTCAGACCAACCAAGCTTCCAATCCCCATGAAACTCCCATGGCAGATTGATCACCTCTACTAAAGATTGTGAAATACAATATTAAAACCCAAAGAAGCTATGAAATATAATGAAATCTTAAAAACAAGAAAGATTATACCAGATACTCTTGGCTTCCATGATTCACCTCCATTGCACCTTCTAGCTTGCAGCGTATGATTGTTGCCCTCATATTCGTATGTGTGAGAAAATGATTATGACTATGCCCTATGCAAGTTTTGAAGGATTTGAATGACAAAAGACTATGCCTATGACAAGTAATCAAATTGAATTAAACAAGCTAAGTGCAAAGTATGCAATTAAAATCTAAGCATAAACAAGTTGCAATAATGAAGTCATCAGTCTCCAAAAATGTGAGAAAAATTAGAATTTTATAGAAAATGCAATTTTGGGCAGACATACGAGATTGAAAGTTGATGAAAGCCTAAAATCAATGGTCAAAATTGCATGTGACAACCCCTAATTAGGGTTAGGGAAAATTATTAAATGAGTGGTCAAGATGTCATTTGAGAAAACCAAATCAGCAGTAGAGAATAAATGTGATAATTATCTAAAAATATGAAGAGTTTCGAAAATCAAGAAGATAAAGACTGCTTGATTTGTAATATTTAAAAAATCAAGAGGATAAAGGTTAAACTGAAAAGCAGATTTGGAAAATCAAGAATTTGCTCAATTACTTGATTTTTGGAAGAAGATTACCATTTTGAATTAAATTAATTCAAAATATGGATTTTGTGTGACAATAAATAATCGATTTTCAGATTATTTACTAAAATGAAGTGACAGTTAATAATGTGGGATCATTTTAAATAATTAATTTATTTAAAATGAGGGAGATGTCAAATTAGGCAATTAAATAATTAAACATAATTATTTAATTTAGAGGATTATGACCGATAATTAAATAAATTAACAAATTCATTTAATTATGAGAATTAGTGACATATTAAATAAATAAATAAAATTTATTTATTTAATAATCAGGAAGACATAAATGAATAAAGGTAATTAAATAAATTAAGAAACTTATTTAATTATGGGAAGATTTAGACAATAAATGATGTATTGAATAAATAAATATAATTTATTTATTTAATAATCATAAAGGATACAAGAGACATGCATTAATTAAATAAAAATGAATTATATTATTAATAGTGGAAAGTGGACCAATGACATAATTAAATGTCACAATTATGCTAGGACAAAAGTGGTAAAATAGAGCTTGCAGGCCTAGGTCATTTTTAAGTGTCTACACATTTTATTGTGGTTAGGGTGGTCAGACAGACACCTACTTATTTTTCCTTGAAATCTGAGTACTATTGCATTGAAATTTCAAATTTTCACCAAATAGATTTTTTTTTTAAGTAAATCTAGTAGTTTAGAAACTACATTCAATTTTCTACAAATTCTATTCTTATATATTTTTGAAATGATATAGATAACTTATTCAAAATCTTACATCAAGTTGCCTAACTTTGATTTTTCTGAATTTTTCACCACTTAAGAGCTTGTTTCTTCCATGATGATCCTTCACACACGTGCGCGCGTGCACGTGCGCACACACAGACACACATATATATAAATGCAGTGCAACAGAGCTTGTTTTTTCCATGATTGTCAAATGTGGTGCAACAGAGCGAATGCAGTGTAGAAATGCGGTGCAAAATGTAAAAAAGTCAACTTTTCTAATATTTTGGTCAAAGACCTGAATTATTTAAAGTTTTACTGTTTGTTTCCAGATGTTCAAATGTTGTTTGTTTCATTTCAGTATCCAGCAAACACTTGGAAAACACGTTATTTTGAATTGTAATCAAACACAAAAGAGAACAAGTACAATCATATGGTTAAGCCAGGACAATATCTGCTAGATTCCACGTGGGTTTCCCCAACCGCATATCAATAGCGTGTGAATTCAGAAGCTTGGTTGCACAAGCTCCCCCTTACAGTGCACTCTCTTCTCAAACCAACCAAGCTTCCAACCCCCATGAAACTGCCATGGAAGATTGATCACCTCTACTAAAGACTGTGAAATACAATATTAAAACTCAAAGAAGCTATGAAATATAATGAAATCTTAAAAATAAGAAAGATTATACTAGATACTCTTGGCTTCCATTATTCACCTCCATTGCACCTTCTAGCTTGCAGCGTATGATTGTTGCCCTCATATTCGTATGTGCGAGAAAATGATTATGACTATGCCTTATGCAAGTTTTGAAGGATTTGACAGACAAAAGACTATGCCTATGATAAGTAATCAAATTGAATTAAACAAGCTAAGTGAAAAATATGCAATTAAAATCTAAGCATAAACAAGTTGCAATAATGAAGTCATCAGTCTCCAAAAATGTGAGAAAAATTAGAATTTTATAGAAAATGCAATTTTGGGCAGACATCCGAGATTGAAAGTTGATGAAAGCCTAAAATAAATGGTCAAAATTGCATGTGACAACCCCTAATTAGGGTTAGGGAAAAATTATTAAATGAGTGGTCAAGATGTCATTTGAGAAAACCAAATCGGCGGTCAAGAATAAATGTTATAATTATCTAAAAAGATAAAGAGTTTCAAAAATCAAGAAGATAAAGACTGCTTGATTTGTAAAATTCAAAAAATCAAGAGGATAAAGGTTGAACTAAAAAGCAGACTTGGAAAATCAAGAATTTGCTCAATTACTTGATTTTTGGAAGAAGATTACCATTTTGAATTAAATTAATTCAAAATATGGATTTTGTGTGACAATAAATAATCAATTTTCAGATTATTTACTAAAATGAAGTGACAGTTAATAATGTGGGATCATTTTAAATAATTAATTTATTTAAAATGGGGGAGATGTCAAATTAGGAAATTAAATAATTAAACATAATTATTTAAGTTAGAGGATTATGACCGATAATTAAATAAATTAACAAATTCATTTAATTATGAGAATTAGTGACATATTAAATAAATAAATAAAATTCATTTATTTAATAATCAGGAAGACATAAATGAATAAAGGTAATTAAATAAATTAAGAAACTTATTTAATTATGGGAAGATTTAGACAATTAATGATGTATTGAATAAATAAATATAATTTATTTATTTAATAATCATAAAGGATACAAGAGACATGCATTAATTAAATAAAAATGAATTATATTATTAATAGTGGAAAGTGGACCAATGACATAATTAAATGTCACAATTATACTAGGACAAAAGTGGTAAAATAGAGCTTGCAAGCCTAGGTCATTTTTAAGTGTCTACACATTTTATTGTGGTTAGGGTGGTCAGACAGACACCTACTTATTTTTCCCTGAAATTTAAGTATTATTGCATTGAAATTTCAAATTTTCACCAAATAGATATATTTTCTTTTAAGTAAATCTAGTAGTTTAGAAACTACATTCAATTTTCTCAAATTCTATTCTTACATATTTTTGGAAATGATATAGATAACTTATTCAAAATTTTTACATCAAGTTTTGCCTATAGGATTTGAATTCAGGGCATAGAGGGAGGGGACGGGAAACATCGAAGTCGAAGAGAAAGGTGAAGTCGGGAGAAATAGAAAGTAGAAATCAATCAAGTCGAAGTCGATCCAGACAGGAAGAAAATCGAAAAGAGAAGATCATCGGGATCAAAAGGATGAGTCTAATTAAAAGATAGATCAGGGATAAAAAGTGGAAAAGGGATGTGTCGCCAATCAATCCAAGATCGAGATAAAGAGAATATCAAAGATAAGCGTCGAACAAAGATCAGGCCTTCAGGAAGTTAATAAATCAAAATCCGACGTCAGATCGTCGACAAAGTCAAGGGAGAATAGATAACTGGAAATAGAGTTTGACTGAGGCAAGCCCCTATATGGAACAACCCTTCCTATCTTCTCATGTGTGCAAGTTTCATATCTGAAGTGATTTGAAGGAAGATTGAAATCTACTTGTTCATTCATGAACTCCAACCCTACAACTTGATAAGTCACATAATTTACATTTTCTCATCAACAAACGAAGTTCCAACAACACCTAGAGGAAAGTCTAGGCTACAGACTGGTATTATGAAGCTTGTGTTTTTAGATCTGAGAAAGGAAGAAGATAGTATAGGTAATCCTTGTGCCCTAGACCACCAAGATCCAACAAAAATTAATCGGACAGGTACATGTGTGTCTGCCCTCCTAATTTTTGAAACTGAAATTTGTTTGTTTGCATCCATTTTTTCATAAAATATAATAGAACGTTGCACTAAATCATTGTTTTCATAGTTAGATCATTGAATTTATAAATTATTCATTCAAATTCACATCTCACACACATCATAACACCAACCACTCACGAAAAAGTTTGATTAAATATTTGATTCATCATTTTAATTCTCCTCAAGAGGTTTTCAGCCAAGTGGATCTTTAGGTCATATTTAATCCAATTAAATCCATTAGGGAAGAGGGTCTTCATCCTTTTCCCCAACATTGAACAAATGATGTAGAAGATTAGAATATGATCTAGATTCTTTCACAGAAAGGAATTTCCCAATATTAATTACCTTTTCAAAAGACTTTGGCTCCATGAAGACATTAGAAGTATCTCCCTTAAAATGAGAGTACTTTGATCTTCAAGATATGGAATAGAAATATTTTTACCTTCATAAGATAAAGAAGCTTTCACGTCAACACTCACAACAGACTCTCCAAAGTATGCCCAACAATTCATGAGATATGACAATCAAAGCTTATGGTGATAAGAAGGAAGATCGGAGTAAACACCCAATAATTCTTCTAAAGATTCTTCCAAAGAGAAAAAATCTAGAGGAACTTTGTTAGATTCTACCTTAATTTCAATGTATTTCAGATGAAAAAGTATAAGAGGAAGAAGCTCAGCAAAAACCATGTTGGCATTCAACCACGACTTAGCCTTAGACATTGTGGTGTGGTATCCATGTCTAGTCTTAGAGTCACATGGATAAGCCTCTAAAGGGAATTTAATACCTTATTCATCATGCCCACAACCTTTACCTCCATAACTAAATTTAGAAAAAATCTTAAATCTTGGTCTAAACACAATTGCAATTCTTGAGAAGGAGGATTAGTATAAAGAGCGTAATCAATATTATAACCCTACTTTATGAAAGTATAATCATCCTTCTTAGTAGAAGTGAATGATATTTTTGGAATATCTAAGTGAATTGGATCAAATTTGTACTCCCCGATATAAGATTCAATGAAGTCCAAATATCCACAATTGTCACCCAAACATGCTTTCAATTTAGGAGAACAAGGAGTTTCAAGAATTTCTCCTTTAGGAGAATCTTCTTTAGGGAATTTTTCTCGAGATTATCTTTTGTAAGAGATAATGCAAGATTATATGTCGACACATTGGAAGATAAAGACATAATATAATTCTAAAATGTAGGTGTAACCAAGGCATGACCAACTATTGTCATTTGACATAAATGAATAGCATTAGGCTCAACCTTGATTATAACTACCTGAAATTGTTAACAACAAACTTAACAAAACCATGAAGGGTAGAGGTGACTTCTCCTAAAGCATGAATCTAAGGTCTACCCAAGAGGAGATTATATGGTAAAGGTTCTTGCATAACATATATAACTAAGGTAGGAATGGTGACTATTCATATCTTTAAGGGAAAGATAACAATGCCCAAAGCTTGTTGACCAATGTTATCAAAACCATGAATAAATAAAGAAGACATAGAAAGAGAACTTGAATTATCTTTAAATTTAGCCAATTGGGCGAGGCTACAAATATTGAGTGTTAAACTAGTATCAATGAGAGATCATCTAATGTTGATATTATTAACATAAATAATTTTCATTAATGGATCTTCTTCATTTCTCACTTCTAGTGGTGGGATTTCATGTGGATATAAAGTAATATTCAGTGAATTCTCTCAAATATGGTTTATCAACACATTCACATATTTCAGCATAGTAGAAGGAAAATGAATCAATTTTTAATATATTCCTAAAACATACCTTGATAAATCGAGGAAGTTTAAATAAAATCCCAAAGTGAGATCTTAGGAGTAACATGAAGTTTCTTGGTAAGATCATACTCACTTTGTTGCTTGAATTGAGGTTTAGGTGCTTAAGGAAGGTCTAGTTGAGAAGGTGGTAATGAAGTAGGTTGATAAAAAAAAATAAAAAAATTCTTGTAGCATTATAAGTATGAGCTATTGTATTATAAGAAGAAGCTTTAAACTATGTAAACTTTGTATAAAGATCTAGATAATCACTATTAAATAGAACACCACGAATAGAATGGACTCTCTTCAAAGAAGGACTAGCTAGAGTCACATAAATTATTGGTTTCTTATGCATTTTAGGGGCAGCAAATACTATAATCACATTTATGAAATTCTCATCTTGTAAGGAAGGAGATTCTAAGGGTGAATCTTGTATAATTGTCTTTTGAATAGGAGGTATGCCTCTAGGAAATCATCCAAGACATCCTCTAACATATCAAAATCCTACTCTGAGAAGGTATTATCAAATGCATTGAAATGTTGAACAAAAAGATCTAACATGGATTAGAAAATTTACACGTCAAGATCACCAAAACGTAGAGGAGGGATTTTTCCAACATCAAGATAACAAGATCTCAAGGAGAAAATTTTCTCTCAACTACCTCAATTGACTTGACTCAAGTGGACTAGAAATAGAAATATTTTAGAACTAAAATCTAGGCTAAGTTTAACAATGAATACAACTAAAAATATCAAATAACTTGTGTATACAGAATGATAAAAATATTTAATCTACAGGAATGGAAAGTATAGAATATACAAAATGTGGTACTAATTGGGTAAAGTATCGGACTTGGACATAGCGCGTTGCAAAGATGTTTGTGCACCTACGTTTTTGTCTATATGGATAAGGTCCAAAAACTACCAAAGTGAGTTCCTAAATGTTCGTTTAACTTGTTTAGCACCTACACACATGGAGATGAGGAAAAATGTTTGGGGTTGTATAGGGTTTTCCTCAATCAAACTGCCACTTTGGTGTTTCCACCTTCATAAAAAACCTGACAAGAGTGGAATGTATAAAAGATAAAATAGACATGTGATAGAAAAAAACCCAACTATGGAGGAGAACCCCTATCACGATTTAAAAGATGCTAGACAAGATCAATTAATTACTATAATAGACAAGATTAATAAATGACAAGCAAGAGAGCACTACCAACAACTATGACCCCTCTCTTAAGACAATATATTGACAAGATCACATGCAAGAGGATTCCATGCTACTATAACTATGATATAATTTTGGTAGAGTTTTACTAAGGTGATAACTAGAGAGCTCTCCAAGTAGAGAATGTTCCAAGAACCCCTAAAAATGAGAGAGGGAAGCAAGTTTTGTTCTAGGATTGTGTGGGAATAGCCATTACATTCACGTTTGTGCACTGAGACACACTTCATATATGGATTCTACATAATATTCTTGATTGAATCTTAGATTTCAATGGGATGTTTGTGCACCACGAAGAAGTCTTCACGTGGCCCTTCTATGCAACCAATTTCCCCCAAAATTCAAACTATAGGTTACAAATGCTTCATCATTTTCATCCATGAGATTGGAATCATGAAATCCAATTATGTATTTTATCACAAATGCACTGAGTGCCATTCATAAGTGTGAAATTGACCTAGGATGCAATTTTCAACACTACAAGGAATGATCGATGCAACTCATGACATTGTTGAATCCTTAAAAAATTAAGTTGTGACTTGTATATAGAACAATTACCCAACTTTAGTAATGGAGCCCTCATGTGTCAAGAGGTGGCCAATTTGAACAAGGGATGGGTTTGTTGTTGTCGTATATTACACTGCTTAATATAGGTAGGTAAGGTATGGTTCTCTATGTAATATGAATATTATTGAATTTGTGATATTAGGAGAGAAAAGTTAGGAGAAGTAAGGAATTGCAGTTAAGTGTGGAATTGATGACATTCAAGGGTCAATGAGATGGTATAGTGTTGTTAGCCCAATAACACCACATGTTCTTATTATAAAAAAAATAGATCTTCCACTCATCTCCTCACATATTGTTTACATAAAATTTATAGTCATGTGCACCAAATACACTATATTTGTATGGATCATTATTAGCAGGAGATTTTTGGATATGATGACATGCTCAACCAAATTAACTATTACAATATCAATAGGTTTAAATCATAAACACACAAGAAATGAAATCAACATTTTCTTAGTATGGAATTTGAATGGGCAATTGACATATTTCCTGTCCACATCATGCCCATATGCAAGACAAATGTCTGTAAATCTAATGACACAAAAAATGAAAACCCAAAAATCTGCACAAGCTATAAATTCCATGTATGTTTGTCAAACTGTAAACATATGTCATTTACGCTTTGGGAATTCCATCAAAGGTGTGATTTATGAAATCCATATTTTTATATAAATTATGGCATATTTTACTTATACATGAAATTGGTATTTTATTGAACTGAAAAAGCACTCATTCTATCAAACTAGGAAGGGGCATAGAGATAGAAAATAGAATGATTACAGTATAATTTTTTTCAAATTGCACCTAGTGGCAATCTCACATTTGCGCATTTGAATCTTGCATTTATGAAGCCTAGCCGCATTTATGACAAGAACCTTGTGGGCTAGAATTTCACGATTTCAACTTCATAAGGACCAATGATGAATTGAAAACAATCAGCCACCTTGTTTCTCATGAAACAATGAGTTGGACACTTGTGTGTTGCACGGAAGTCTGCATGACATGGTAACATCTCTATAATTTTGCGAGTTCAAATGAGGAATCTCAGAATCTTTGACCCATGACACATGTCTCTATGGCATAATTTTGAGAGTAACGACTCTTCCCACCCATGAAATTGAATAAAACCTTTCTTTTCACTCTCATTCTCATTCTTTCTATCACTCTCTCATTCAAACTTGCTGCTCTGGATCTTCTTCATCTCATTCCTATGGTGAAGCTCTATCAAACTGAAGTCTCTCCAACAACCAAAGCTCTATTGCAAGCACTCAACACTATGTCAATCAAGCCAAGATGGAGCCACAGACTGTTGGTAATGCTCTCTTGATTCTTGTTTATTTTCTATCACATTATCTATTATATATTTATCTCATGATACAGGTTCTCCTTCTTGAGAAAGGTTTGCCTTTATCACTTTGTGTCTTTATGTCATGATACGGGTTATCCTCCTTGAGCAAGGTTTTCTTTTATCACTTTGTGTCTTTATCTCATGATACGGTGTCTTCTCCTGAGAAGAGTTTTCTTTTATCATGTTATGTCTACTTTTCTTTGTGTTTATTATTCTCTCTATCTATTTGGTGGTCCATGGAGGTGGGAACACCAAAATAGGGGTTTGATTGTGGCAAGCCCCAAAACTTCCCCAACATTTTTCCTTGTTCACCTTGTGTGTAGGTTGTTTGTGTGGAGTGTTACGGGAGGCTTCAAAGCGTAGGACCACTTATAAGTTGGCTCTTCACCTCCCTTATCATTTATCAACATTCTCTATTCTCAATTAAATCAATATTTTAAACAAACCTCAAATTTGAAATAGTTAGCATATCCTTTGAATTTCTATTTGGAGGTTTATTGCGCTACCCATATAGGATGCTAGAATGCCTCTAGGACTTCAGTGTGTTGTGCTGACATCCCGTTCCCACGCTATCATCCTTCGGCTAAGAGCTTCTCCTTTGATCTCAAGAATCTCATTGATCTACTCTTCTAATTCCCAATTTTTTTTGTCTGTTATCACTGTTGAACTCTACTTTTGATCTATTTCTTGCAATCTCTTTCATCTTATTCAATCCATTAGGTAGTCTGAGGTAGTTTAGGGCAATTCATTCTTTGAGACTCTCTTGGTAAGCAAGAGACTCGTGAGAAAAAAACCCCCCTTCTCTACATTTTTGGTGAACTTCGCTTAAGGTGGAGAACCCATATCACGAGATAAAGAGACAAAGTGATAAAAACAAGCCCTGCTCAAGGAGGAGAACCCATATCATGAGATACAGACACAATAGATAGTGTGATAGAAAACAGACAAGAACTAAGAGAGCATTACCAATAGTTTGTGGCTCCCTCTTGGCTTGATCGATACAATGTTGAGAACTTGTAAGAGAGTTTCGGCTATTGGAGAGACTTCAATCTGGCAAAGCTTCATCATAAGAATGAGATGAAGAAGAGAAGAACCAAAGAAGAAAATTTGAATGAGACAGTGATAGAATGAATGAGAATGAGAGTGAAAAGAAATATTTTGTTCAATTGCATGGGTGAGAAGAGTTGTTACTCTTGGAAATCTACCACAGGGACATGTGTCGTGGGTCAAAGATTCCAAGATTCCTCATTTGAACTCATAAAAGTATAGGAACGCTAGTGCAACACGCAAACGTCTATGTGTCGTATAGGAATCCAACTCATCATTTCATGAGAAACAAGGTGGTGGACTGCTATCGCTTCATCATTGGTCCTTATGAAATTGAATTCATGAAATCTTGACCCATAAGGTTCTTGTCATAAATGTAACTAGGCGCCATAAATGCAAGGGTCAAATGTACAAATATGAAATTACCATGGGGTACAATTTTACAACATTATAGATTGAAATTTCACTACAAAGTGATTTAGGAAATAAATCAATATCTTTTATGTAGGTTAGTAATGTGAGATGCATTCAAAACCATGGTTTCTATATGTTTAAATGTATAATTAAAAATTACGTATATTTGAAGTTAAGATCATATTGAACTGGAGAAATAAACATTCATTATCAAACCAATTACTGGGGAAATCTTATCTCTAATATATTAACAATAGAGTATATTCCTTTTTTGGAGATTTTACTTTTCGTTTGTATCACATTTAACTCAATTATGTATTTAGTAAATTGTTGGTTTACCCTAGAAAGAATAATTATGTTTTGAGGGTCATGTGAATCATTTAAAGATTAAATATTCTCTAATAAATTTGTATACTATTATTTGCTAGCTTTCCAATATTTAAACAAAAATATATTTTATTCTAGCATGAATACGATGAGTGTATACATTTTTTTATTTTTGGATAAC
Organism: Sequoia sempervirens; assembly: GCA_007258455.2. Taxonomy (NCBI): domain Eukaryota; kingdom Viridiplantae; phylum Streptophyta; class Pinopsida; order Cupressales; family Cupressaceae; genus Sequoia; species Sequoia sempervirens. The sequence continues at coordinate 154,470 of VDFB02041330.1, forward strand.
AACATAATCTAAAAAATAGAAAAATTCAATGTGGTGAAAAGTATGTGTTTTCTCTTAATGTTTGTAGAAGTATAAAAATGCATGCTTCATATATTTATGCCTTTTATTTTATTAATGTATGGTCTTAACACTAAATTATTTCTTTCGATATATTGATTGATTTTTATCTTGAATTTATATTCTATTATGTTAAATCTTTTAGTTTAAGTTAGGATTGGTCAGTTTTTTAATTTTTTTGTCCTCTTAAATTAGATCCATTCATGGTTTTATCTTCAAAATTAAAATTTCATACTTCTAACATTAATTTGTATAAATATGGTCATTACCTATCAACATGCATGTCAAATGTGTAAAGTTGTGTGTCTAATACTTTTTTCAAGGATATCTTTTTATGTCATTTTAATCATCACTTGATATCAACCCATATCACAAGAGCATCTATATTCAATCATATTAGTCTCAATTTAAATCTCAAGCCAACCATAGTTTTCTCAAATAAAGTAGCATCAATATTCACATAGTTTATTTAGTATCTATTTAATATGTTTTAGATCATCCATGGGACTTGAATATTGTCAAAGAAATGAACAATATACTCTCTTTCTATAGATGACTCCCAAAGGTTCTTTTAATAGTTATGATTTCTTAGATGTATATGTAAACACAACAAAATGAGTTGTGTAGATCATGAAGGTGAAAATTAGTAGTGGACACAACTATATGAGAGAGAGGTTCCCTAAGAAAAAATTGTATAATTAACACACTATTTTTTGTAGTAATAAATATGGTATTTAAACTCTAAGTTCTCATAAAAATAGATCAGTGAAATATATTCCATTGTTAAGAGAAGGGTTATCAAGCTATGAATTAGTTTTTCATAGCATAGATCCTTGGACATTCTTGGGCCACCTTTTGTATTTTTGTTAGGTTACACATTAGCTGAATTGTTCTTATTATAAGTTATTATTCATGTTTTCCTTGTTGACAATCTACAATTTTGGAATGCAAACCCAATGACCATGAAAAAAATATTTTATTAATATATTTTCCTAAGAAATATAGAAATTTATTTGCTAAGACATTAGAATATAAATTATTTTTGAAAAAAAAAAATTGTAATTGACAAAAAATATAAAGTTATTATATTAATTAAATCAACAATAACTTTAAATGCATCTACAATATTAAATATAGTCAAAATGTGTAGGATTTTGAAGGTGTTAAAATTTTTAATAGTGTCACATAATACTCAATGTATCGGGTGTTAAAAATATTTTATTTATTATTTTCACCATTTGACAATTGATGAAAACATGTCGAGATTTATCTTCTAAAGTACCTTTTCTTTTTACATATTGCTACATGAAATATCCTATGTTGGCAACATTTCAGACCTTAAAATATTCCAAAAAACATCCTAAAAGATTTCATCTTTTGAACTACCAACATTTTCTTTTATCAACAAATATTTTGTAAATTTAATTTTTTGAGATCTCAAGACTCTATTTATGATCAATGATAATTTTAGATGTTTTATGCATAAAAAAAATATTTGCACTTAACATTAATCAAAATATTTTTCAATTAAACGAGTTCATAACACACACAAATATATAGATTATGCTTCCTTCTTGCTCTAATTATGCTGAAGGCGTTCCCTCTTTGAACAATGCCCGATTGCTTTTCAGATCAACAATTAGTAGTGGCTCAGAGGCATGCAAGATGATGAAAATCCTTTGCGCTGTTGGATTTGATTGTTTCCATTTTTCCTTCTCGGCCTGTATTTGTCAATTTCTCATTCACTTTTCATGTGTCACCGAGAGTGTGCCAATTTTTTCTAGCTTACAATTGTTTTTCGCTAGGTGCAGTTGTCACTTCATTTATTGTAAATAGATTGAAACAATAGTTGTAATGATATTAGTTTTGGTTTGTCACTTTTTAAAAAGGGTCTACTTTGGTAGG